>QAXN01000254.1:0-49294 GCA_004335795.1 Chlamydomonas sp. 3222 | reverse complement strand
CTGGCAGGGCCCCTGCCATGCAGCGACAGCTGCACATCCAGCAGCGCGCTGAGGTCCAACTCGGTGCGTTCCGGTGCACCACCTCCCCGCGCCTCACCACCTCCTCCACTGCCACCCACTGCATAGCCGTCTCCACGCTCCCCGGGGCCCTGCTCCGAGGAACGCCCAGGGCTGCCACGTGGCGACAGGTGTAGCACGCCGCGGACCTCATACTCCTGTGCTCCAACGGCCTCCCCACCAGGCCCTTCTGCGCCGCCAGAGCCCGATACCGCCTTATGTCGGCAGCCCATGGCTCCCTCCACGTGCTGCTCGCCGCGTGAAAGCACACGTGACTGCTGCTGTAGCCCTGGCTGCTGCTGCTGCTGCTGGCGCTGCATCTGCGCCATTCGCTGCTCCCTCAGCCGCCGCAGCGCAGCCGCCGCAGCGGCACCGCTGGGCTCGCCCGTTCGCCTTCCCCCAACCCCACTGCTGCCTCCGCCGCTGCTGCTGCTGCTGCCGCCGCCGCTACTACTGCCCCCACGCGCTTCCTCCACACCCGCCCGCAGGTCCACCGACAGAGTCAGCGCCTTTGGAGCCTCCCATGCACTCCGCTGCCGCGAGTGTGCATGAATGGGCGCCCCAGCGGCGCCCTGCTCCCCCTCTGCGTCCATGTCTGAGCTCCGGGACCGCCGCTTACCACGGGAGGACCCGCAACCGGACGCTACGTCCGAGGCCCCAGCATGCGACGCCGCGCTACCGCCACCACCCTGGTGCACCTCCGCATCTGCTTGCGCATGCGCAGCTGGTGTTGCAGCCGTGGCAGCCCAGCCCCCGAAGCTCCCCGTGCCTTGGTCGCTGCGGCTTGGTGCTCGGTGTGGGGGTAAGCTGCTAGCGGTTGAGGTGGAGGGGTGGTGCGGTGGCTGGAAGCTGCTGTGCTGCCGGGCGGGGCTGTCAACGTCCGGGTGTCGGTACCGCTGATGTTGGCGATCATATTCACGGTGGTGGTGGTGGTGGGGGTGGCTTGAGTGCATGGGAGGAGAAGGGGCACAGCCTAGGTTGGCCAGAAGTGTGGATATGGGCGAGAGGGGCTCTGATGGGACGCGGGCAGCAGCGCCAGTAGGTGGGGGAGAATTTGGGGGGCCGTTGCCCGGGCTCCCTGGGCTGTCACGCACCGCGGGGTCCGCCGCGCGCACGTCGGCAGCGATAGAGCCGAAAGAAGGCCTCCCAGCAGCAATGCCGCCCCGGGACCGCGCAGCACTGCCACTGGCAGTACTGGTGCCGCCACCACCGCCGCGTGCACCGCTGCTGCTGCGTAACGCCTCCGGGACCTGCGAGTGCGACCCGCGGCGGCTCCCGTCGCCCTCCTGCGAGGGCTGCGGCTGCGGCTTAGGCGGCGACCGCAGTATGCGGCTGCTGGTGCCGCCGCTGCCGCGCGGGGCACTCCACGCTGCAGCCTGGGCGGCCTGGACACCCACAAGGCGGCCCGTGCCCGGGTGTGGGACGCCATGCACGGGGCTCCTTTGGTGGCCGCCTGGCTGCCTTCCCTGTGGGCTGGGCGCCCGGTCTGCGCCGGGGATCGCACGGCCGCTGGGGCCCCGCGTGGCAGCAGCCTTGCTGCGACCAGCGGGTGTATGCGTGTGTGCGTGGGCGTGACTGTGCGTGCACGGCGGAGAACGGGAGCGGGAGCGGCCGACGGTGTGACCGCGGCCGTGGCCGTGAGCACAGGCCAGCAGGTGCCGGATGGCGTGCATGTGGGGCGGCATCGGCTGGGGCGCTTCCTCCTCCCCGTCCGCGTCCCCCTGCTGCTTTCCGGCGCCATGCCGCTGCTCGCCTTGTGCCCTGCAGCTGACACGCTCCTCCTGCACGCTGCTACCTCCACGAGAGCTCCTACTCCCGCCCTGCATCCCGTAGGCTGCGTGGCCGCCGCTGAGCTGGCTGCCAGCTGGCAGAGCATCCACCTGCGCCTGGCCTGCTTGGCTCCCCGCCAGCCCAACTGGCCGCCCGACCGGCTCGTCTGCTCCGTCTCCTTCGTAGGGCCATGCCCGTCCAGGCCACCACCCCCGTGCAGTGCCGCCGTCCTCGTCCTCGATATTCTCAGCCCCCGGCTCTTGCCCTTCCCACCAACTGTCCAAGGTGGCCTCTGCCTCCACGCCGCCTGCAGATCCAGCTTCGTCCGCAGCCCCCTCTGAACCCACCTCAGCCTGTGCGGCTGCAGCCGCGGCTGCCACCCGGTCCGCCCAGCCCATCGCTGCCGTCTCGGGCTTTCCGCGTGCAAGGCTGCCACTGCGGCTCCCACTATGCGCATGCCCTGCCAACGACGCACTGCCTGAGCCCCCAGGCCCGTACGGATCCTCCGGGGGCGCGGCGCCTACTCCCCCGCCGCCACTGATGCCCTCATGCCACGGTCCTCGTGCCAGGAACTCCCGGGCCCGCCTCTGCAGCTCCTCTTCCACCGGACCCCACACCGGCGCGCCGGCAGCAGCACACCCTCCGCCTCCGCCATTGCTGTGCTTGTGCCTGTGAGCTTGGCCGTCGCGGCTGCCCGCCGCGCTGCTGGCCCGGGAGCAGCTCCGCCCGGAGGTGCTAGGAAGCTCACGGCCGCCCGCTCCTCCCACGCTGCCCCGCTCGAGCTGATCCTCCTGACACGCGCCGCTTCGCATCAGTCGGTCATGGCGGCCGGACACCTCACGCCACGTGTCGGGCTCCTCCTCGGCCCCCACGCGCTGCGGCCTCTGTTGCTGCCACTCCCTCTCCCGCCCCTCGCCCCGCAACTGCGGCAGGGACCCATCGTATCGTTGCCACACGGGTCGCTCCTCTTGGGGCGCCGCTGGCCGGGGAGAGCGCGGCGACTTGTATCCCTCCAGCTCGCGGTACAGCTGCTGCAGGCTGGCCTCCATGCTGGTGAGCTGCGCCTGCAGCACCACCGCGTGGGGTGACGCGGGCGCGGGCGCGGGTGCGGGTGCGGGTGCATGCGGGGCCGCGGGGGCAGGAGTGGGCGCGGACGTGGGCGCGGGGTGGGGCGCGGGTGCAGACCCAAGCGTTGGCGCGTGGGTTGGCCCACGTGGAGGGGCCGCGTGCGGTGAGTCGAGTGCGGGTGGGGGCTCCGCTGAGGTGTTGGGTGCAACCTGCTGGGTGGTACGGAGGACAGGGGAAAAAGGTCCGGGGATGTGGTGGCTCAGGGGTAGTTGCTGGGAGGCATCATTGCGAAAGGGAGGAATGGGGAGGAAGACGGATGCAAGGCCGCAGGCGACGACTGCAGTGGTACATCCGCGGCACGCCTCAACCCTTACATACAGTGCTTGCGGAAGACATGCAGGTCGGTATATCCCGAGCTTACAGCAAGGCGGCAATCTAAACTTTGTATGTAGGAAGCCGGTTCACCTTCAGGCGCAACGAGCCCTCCTGCTCCTCAGCTGTTCGAGCCAAGCTCCCCGCTTCCCTCCGCTGCCCAGACTGCATACCCCCGAGTCTCGGCAAGCCATTCTGGTCCAAGCGGTGGTACTGGTGCTGCTCTGCCAGCAGGTGGGCCTGGGCACTGCCGCGTGCCCCCGCCTCTGCTCCCTCCGAGAGGCGCGAGCCCCCGAGCTGCTGTTCGTGTTCCTGTCGCTGCCGCTGCTGCTGTTGCTCCACCTGCAGCTCGCCTTGCTGTTCCTCGTACAGCCCAGAATGCATCTCCGCAATGAACTCCTGCCGCTGCTGCTGCAGTCGCTCCCTGAGCACGCGATGCTCCTGCACCCCGCGCACCTCACCTGCCCATCCCCGCCAACCAGCCCCCGCCTGCCCGTCGCGTACGCCACCCCAACCCTGCGACGCTACCTCCCCACCCTCCCCTTCCGACGCTGACCCATGCACCCAGCCCTCATCCTTGTCCACATCCTTTCCCCCATCGTCCCAAAGGCTCCTCTGCCGCCGCCATCGCTCGTGCCCTGTCGTTTGGTCTCGGGACGCCCCCACCGGGGAAGCCCCGTCCTCGCCACCCCTGTCCCCAGCCACGCTGCCCCTGGTGCTGCCGCCCTCCACGTCGGTGCAGTACGTTCGGTGCAGAGACACCGCTGGGCCTCGCGAGCTGCCTCTGCCCTCGTGCACAGACGCAGACGCTGCAACACTGCTCCGCCCCTGCCACCCCAGTAAGAGTGCCCCTCCCCCAGCCGCACCGCTTCCCACTGGTTGCCTTTCCCCTGGTCCTCCAGCCGCCGCAGACACCCGTACACTGCTCTCCACACCGTCCCCCACGCCCCTGGACTGTGACACGCCGCTCCAATGTCGCTGCGGGCTTCCTTGCAGGTTGCGCTCGCTAGCCGCTGGACCGCAGGCGTCAGGGTCAATGGCGGCGTTGCCGTCGCGGCTGTGCTCGACGGCGTCTGAGCCGCCGCCGCCCCCAATGCCGCCGCTCTCCAGCATCCGCTTCTGCTTCTGCAGCGTCCGGTGCTGCGCCATCAGCGTGCGCTCCAGCTGGCCTATGTAGCGGTCGCGCTGCGGCCGGTAGCAAGGAGACAGGGAGGTTGGTTGGTTTCTTATAGTGCGTTCCCGATTACCAGTAGGTCGTGCTTGCAAGCTACGCAACCGGGCACAAAAGCGGAGACAATTAGATTTCAGCTCTCCTATTCAATATGGCGAAACGGAGTCTCCTTTGTGCATGCACCTATACCCGGGTGCACTCTACGCCAACACACAAGCATGCGTCCTTTTGCTTGGCTCCTGGATTGTAGTATGCTTGCCCGCCCCCACCTGCTTGGCCTCCATGTCTCGGCGCCGCTGCTCCTCCCCAAGCTCTTTGACGCGCTTCAAGGCAGCAGCCAGCCTGCGTGGTCGGGTGTTAGACGAGCTTTGCGACCAAATGAAGTTGCCCAGTGGCCCATGTGAGGAGCAAGAAGAAGACGTCGATGCAGAAGTGAAAACAGGGCCCGTCCTAGGAGAGTATCCGCGGTACAAAGCCACTCATGACCCGCATCCCGGCCTCTCCCCCACGCNGGTGGCGGCGGCCTGTGGCGGGACATGCGCACAGTGCGCAAGGTGCCAGGGTAAGTAATAGGGGGTGTACGAGCGGCCTCGGTCTGTGGCGCGGCCTGTGGGCGTGCTGTATGACCAGCCCGGCGTGAAGACTAGCAAGCTGGTGAGCAGCCTATCTACATTTTGTTTCCCAACGTAGCTGCTCGTTTCTTGTACCATCGCCCGCAAGCTCCACCGCTACGACCTAGGGGCATCTCGCCATATCCTACACATGCTGAGGGCGCTCGGTGCCAAACACACAGCCGCGTCACCACACCCACCTTGGCTGCCGGCCGCCTGTCCCACGGGTCAGCCTCCGGCGGCCCCACCGCGCCGCCCGCTGCCGCGTCCCGCTCCAGGCCCGCCAGCCGGGCGCGGCGCAGCACGTCCCTGGCCTCCACCCCGTCCGCCTCGCCCACGCAGCTGGCCACCGTGGCCACGTAGCTGTGCTGCAGCTGCTGCCTCAACTGCTCGTTGGTAGTCCGCATGGCGTCCAGCTGGGAGCTGCGCTCCTCGATGGCAGATTGCAGAGTCGACACCTGTGAAAGGAGAGTGCCCTTTGTGAAGCCAGCTGCTGTACGGAAAGCCGGAACAGGTGGAACAGAGCACGCCAGGGCCCGGCAGCGTGTTCACGCTCTCACACGTGGCACGTCCGCCCGTTTCAGCGCACCTGTAACTCAAGTTGTTGGCACCGCTGTCGCTCACGGTTGCAATCCTCTGTGATGCGCCTTCTGTCAGCTTCCGCGGTTGCGAGACGCACGCGCAGGAGGTCTGTCCCGCTGCTCGCGGCAGCATGCTGCTGCTGCTCCACGTGGTCACCATCGTTGCTGGCGCGACTGCTCTTGGCATTGCTGGGCCCTGTGAATATCAGTATGAAAAAGTGAAAAAGCCATGATCGTCGCTTGCTTAGGAGCACGTTTGGCATCGGAAGATAGCCTTTGCCCACCGCTGTGGTCTTGGCCTAACAAAGAACGGCGTTCGGACTCAGACAGGCTTTGTAGGAAGCTTAAATATGGGTGTTCCATTGCGCGGCCGGGTCAACAATATCGTTGACCATCGGCAGGTGTGCCTTTCAGCTCTGAAGATGTGTACAATGGGACAGCAGGAATACTATGTTGTTAGTGACACTGCAGAATGCTGGAGTTTAGGAGGCGCTGCAGCTTTGTACGTCGTGGTGTCGTGGTCTCCCCTGGTGGGGTGATCCACCCCCCTCGGCTGCTTTTAGGCCTTTCCCTTTTGAACATCCATGCCTCCGCCTGAAGCCTCCAGCCGAGAACGCCAGTTAAGCCTCGGCCTCGACATGCTCCACCTGGCTCCATCCCTCCCAGGGGCTCATCCCTTGAGTGGCAACAAGCTAACACCCAAGCCGTGACAAAGAAACGG
This sequence comes from Chlamydomonas sp. 3222, assembly GCA_004335795.1. Taxonomy (NCBI): domain Eukaryota; kingdom Viridiplantae; phylum Chlorophyta; class Chlorophyceae; order Chlamydomonadales; family Chlamydomonadaceae; genus Chlamydomonas; species Chlamydomonas sp. 3222. Next base: position 42,943 of record QAXN01000254.1, on the reverse strand, counting down.
AGCCCCAACCGCACGGAGTTACTCAAGCCCACCTGAGCCCACAAGATCCTTCCCTGACATCTCGAGACACGCTTTTCCGGCTCGCAGTAAGGCAGTACACCCTACAAGCACCTGCTCCACTTGCTCCCTCAGGCTTGTGCACGCATGCTTGATACATCCTTGACACTGAAAATGTCATACAATGCCCCGCCATTGCATGTCAACAGCCGCTTTCATGCATTAATTGCACACTGGAGACTGGACGCGGCATGGAACGGGGGAAGCGTGTGCGGGCAGGGGCAGGGCTGCCAGGGGCACCATAACCAGTTGAAGCCACTGCATGAAGGCGGTCCCACGGTATGGGCTAATAACTTCTGCAGATAGCAGCGACTGCCCAAATTGCCATATGCACTTACTACCGGTATTATGCTATTTTTTCCGCTTGGCTTGTGTGGGCGAGTTCAGGGCCCTGCTTTAGGCATGGGGCCGGGGCGCTCACAGGGCAAGGGCTATGTGCCTTATATGTTCAGGATCAGCTCCCGCTACGCGTTCTTGATTCTCGCCCAACAACGACCCCACCACCGCTCTACAGAGAGTTGTCAGTGAACTCGCCTCTCACATACTCGCCCCATGCACACCAACAGGCTGTTGCGCCCTCCAGAGCAGTTGACAAGCTGATTCGGAATTGAGCAGACATGTTGCACACGTCAATGGATGGACATTCGGACAGCCAACGGCCACGCCACCCAGTGAAACTAGTATGCGTTGCGGTGGCCACACGATCCTTACTGGTCCCGACCACACCTATCAGGAATTAATCATGTAGCGTTGCGTTGCTGTTGTACAGCAACAAGAAAACGTCCAACCTTAACAGGACTTAACAGGACTTAATAGGAGCACGCTGGTTACATGCTGCCACTTCAAGGTACCTCTAAATACCGGTACTTGAAATGCCGCAAAGTGAACCACCACAGCGTGCAGACAGCCGTTTGCAATGACCAGGCCCTGGGCACGGGCATGGAACTGTGTGAGCAGGGGAAATGTGTTTAGCGTGTGCAGGCAGGGCAGGGCACAACTGGGCACAACAACCTGCCACACTGCCTAACGTCGGTGCAGAAATGCGTGTGGCCCAGCTCTTCTACACTTCAACTTCAACCCACTTTTGGAGCTGTTTTCGGTGGAAAACCAGCCGGTTACGGGCAGGGTCCCAGGCGCAGCGGTACCTGTACTCAAGGGATGTCCCCTGGTGGAAACGGCACGAAATCAAACGGCCGGCCGACCGATGTACAGCAAATTGTTTTTCAACTGCATCAGTTCGGTGTCGGTTCAAAAAAGCTGCTGCTCACCAAGACAAACAGCAACAGCCTACGAGACTAGTGTTGCCCAGGAGAAGCGGTGGCGCATAACCTTGCTGCAGTCTAAGCGTGATCATGTTATAGGAACCGAGGACCTAGAGCCGCAGAGCCGTAGAGGACCCTGACTCGATCCTAACTGAACGTCACCACACAGGCTTGAGGACGCGGCGTCCGAAGCAAATATCGCTTCAGTAGTCATGAGGGTGTAGCAAAGGAGTCGAGAATAATGCGAACGCCTACACGATATGCCCGCTCCAAATTGGGTACCGGGCTGCCTGTCCCATCCCTCCTGTTGGCGGTGACGCTACTCGTGGCTATCGGCGTGATGATATGGTCCTTGCGAATTGGTAAGATGCCGCCATAAATGCTTCAATCAGCAACCAAACCACCCGGCAGCCACCCGGCTGTCCTGGAGCCTACCCTCCCAGCCCTGCACCGTTACCCCCTCGTCACTCTGCGCAGTGCACCACGACCAGGAGGCATTTGTTATCCAACCGCGTAGATTTGGGGAAGCCGGCACTGCCATTGTGCTTGGCGGGGGTGACGCAAAGCAGGCGGAGGAGCAGCGTCGACTGCAGGCGGGCGGCGAGGCCGGGTCAGGGTCAACCGGAGGGAGTGGGGGCAGCTCGGACCAGTGTCACATCGACCCCAACAATGAGTACCACGGCGATGTGGTAACATGGGGCGAGAAGAACATCCAGGTGAGCCCTTTAAGGCGTCTTCACGGACGTTTTCAGACGACTCCATGGCGTCGACGGGGTGCGGCTGTGGCGCGAGACGCCTGCACTGGGTTCGGGCAGGCCCGCCACCACCAGAACGCACAGAGCCTTTCCGCTCCTGCCCTTCTACGACAGCGCCGTACCATATCAACCAACTTTACCCTCGCCCTGACAGCCCTGATATCTTGCTTCTATACGGTCTCAGGCATCAGCTGCGGACTGCTGCGCCTCCTGCCGCTCCACCCTGAACTGCAACATCTGGGTGTACTGCGGAGAGGAGGGCGGCTGCGGCAGCAGGCCCAAGGTGCGGCCACGCCTTGGCGCCCGCGCGCCGCACCCCAACACAAACGAACTGCTGCACAGTGATGTGCAGACGCCCCTGTACAACGGGTCCTGTCGCATAGCACCCCGGACAGTGTGTACCAGGAAGCAGCCCGACACGTACCCGAGACCCTTTACCGCTCACCCGCCACGCACCGTCGCACCTTGCCCCCTCTGCCATGTCACGCGTCAACACGTACACCACGCTGTCGCGCAGGGCGAGTGCTGGCTGAAGCGCAACAAGCTGTCGTACGTGATGGACATGCGCGGCAAGGGGCACAGCGGCATCAGCTGGACGGCGGGCGCGGTGTACAGCACAGAGGAGTACGCCACGTACGAGCGGGAGCACGCCGCCGCGATCAAGGTACAGCCTGCTGTACACTATGCACGCCGTGCTGTCCAGTCACCTGTGTACGGCACGCCCGAGGTCCTCGGCTGAGCAGCAAGGGCGCATTGGTACACGCGCGCCCCACGTCGCACGCGCAGCCGGTTGCGTGCACAGCTGCTGCCTCGTGGTCGCGCCCGCACCCCCCTCCTCGCCAGCCCCTCTTAGTGATGACCTTGAATGCTGTTACTCAGTGGCTGCTGTCCCTTGCCCCACCTCTTGGCCGCATTTAGGCTGAGGCGGACCGGCTGAGGGCCCTCAGGGAAGACCCCGAGCTGCCATTGGTGGGTGCCAGCCGGGCGGGTGCGGGTGTGGGCGTAGGTCTCGGCAATCTGCGTGCGCGTGTGTAGCCTTAGCGGCATGGGTGCGGCTTTCAGCAGTGCCGGAAACTCTGGGCAGGCTACCGTGACTGATTTCCACGGGGACCACTGGCTATGCCGGCCCGACCACACAGGTGAAGGAAGCTAGTGCTTCAAGTAACGTTGTGGACCGTGGTTGACACGTAGGACTAGTGAGTGGGCCCGATGGCGGGCTAAAGCGTAAGCAACGCCTGGCAGTATATACATGGCGTATCCGTCGGCCTAGCAGCTGGGTACACGGTACGCAACGTGGTAAGGACCTGCCGCGGCGCTGTGGAAGGGGAGGTCACGGCACAGAGCTGGCAATGGCGTGGGATGGCTAGCGGGGTTGGGAGAGGCTCGGGAGAGGTCGGGAGGAGCGAGGTTGATGTTTGGGTCCCGGGACACGGACTGTGTGCTGTGTTCCACACACCATGCTTTCCGCAGCTGCTGTGGCCACCACAGCTCGCCCAACCCGCGTGCTCCCTTCTGTCCGTGCTCCTCCCCTCCCCGCCCCCCCAGGTGTGGGTGGACGTTGCGCTCAACGGCACCAAGATAGGCCGCATAGAGTACGTGCTGTTCGTCAAGGAATCGCCCCGGGCCGCGGAAAACATGCGGCTGCTGTGCAGCGGTGGGTGGATGGGCTAAGCGGAGGACGGAGGAAAAAGGCTGGGACACGGGCTGCTTTGCCAGTGCCTTGCCTTGACGGAGGCTGCAGCACTCAGCTCTTAGGTGCGGATGACTGCTTCGTATGCATTTCCGGCTTGCCGTGCTGGTGTTGAGGGCGGAGATGCGCCGTGTTTGGCCCGCGGCCACCGCTCCGGCGGGCAAAGGGCCATGCTGCCGCCGGGGCTCCAGCCGCGTTGCGGCGTGCGCAGCCGCTCATGCGACGCAAACGCCGCCATCTCCGTCTAGTATCGTGTCCGCATGCTACGGTGGTGCCGCAGGCGAGCTGGGGAAGGACAGCAGCGGAGTCCCCATCCACCTCAAGGTGCGGTTGCAGCAGGGAAGCGTGTTAACAACATGTCAGCAGCATGTCCGTTTGGGCGGTACGCGCGCTTTCCCTGGGTCGGCATGACCACAACGCCAATACGCCATACGTGCAGGTAGGACTCCGCTGCGCTGCTGATGAGCCTTGGGCAGGGTGCGTGCACTGGTCAGGATGCACCATGCTAAACGTTCTCTTTCATCCACGCTGACAGCGTGCCAACACGCACCTCTTGCCCCGGCTCCATGAACTGCAGGGGTCCTACTACTACCGCATTATAGGTGAGCGCAGTGCCGCAAGTTCCTGTTCCTGGGCTGTCCTCCGGGCAGGGTCCTTCCTGTGATAGTGGCTGCAACTGCCGCACCCCCGTGCCTCATCTCAGCACGTGCACGCGCACCGTCCGTCCACCTCCCATAACCGGCCAAAACCCCGCGCAGCCTAGACGTGCCTTGCGCCCGTGTCCCCCTTGCAGACCGCTTCATCGACAGGACCGGCACGGCAGTGGACGGCATCTGGACCCAACGCACCCGAGCCACCCAGTCTCACCTCCCCTTTCGTGAAGCTTCTCACCTTCATGCCCGCCATTCCTTGCTGCAGACCGCTTCATCGACCAGACGGGCGCGGCGGTGGACGGCATCTACGGCGGGGACTTCCACGACGACCCCGGGGGACTGGCGCTGCAGCACGACAGGAAGGCAAGAGAGAAGCACGGCCCTGCGATGCTGCATTCTGCGGCGCCACGCATCTGTGCTTTCACGAACGCTGCCCGTGCAGCTGCCCGGTCGCCCTGCCGACTGGGCCGCCGTGTGACCATCTCCAATGCACAGAGCTTGCCTTCCTGAACCCCCAACGAAGGGCCTGCTCGCTGTGCGTTGCCTCGCAAGTTTGCGGTATCACATCAAACTTTCCCCCGGGCATGCTGTCCATGGCCAACGTGGGATCAAAACCGTATGTGGTGCATGTGTATTAGCGCGACGGGATGCATGTGTCTTAACGGGACGTGCACACGTGTTGGTTCACCCTTACCCCAGGGCCTGCTGTCCATGGCCAACAGCGGCCCCAACACCAATGGGGGGCACTTCTCCACCGTCATGGGCCCCGCGCACCACCTGGACGGCAGCTACACAATTTTCGGGGAGGTGGTTAGCGGCATCGAGGTGGGGGCGAGGTGTGGGGAGGGGTGGGGTGGAGGGGCGGGGAGGGGGGTCCAGTGGCATGGCATAGCGGGCGAGCAGTGGGAAGCGGGGGCTGCACAACTCAGCGCATGGCGGTACGTGGCCCTTGCGCCCTCATGTACGGCGCGGTGCCTACATGGGTGCCTGGCACTGACACCAAGATTGCAAGGCCAGTGGTGATGTCAACGTTGTCGCTGTGCTCTTATTGCAGCGTTCATTGCAACAACGCTGTTGGCGCAGCGATCAACGGAGTGAAACGCGGTCGAGACGCGGAGGGCTGGAGGCAGTGTCACAGGCGGGGGCCACCCAAACCCAGCTAAGTGGAAGACTCACAAAGGTTGCCCCCACCACCGCCCCCACCGCCCTTCCTATCCCCAGGTGGCGGAGGCGGTCAATGCGCTGTCCCGCGGCCAGGCGCACAGCGAGCTGCTGCACTCCAAGCTGGCGCAGATTGTGGACGCGGGCCAGGAGCGGCCGGGCAGCTACGTGTCCACGCCGCACTACAGGGCGGTCATCGAGGCGGAGAAGCGGCGCGTGGCGTGGAGGAAGTGGGTCGGGCTGGGGGCAGGGAGCGGGGGGGCAACTGCGTGGCAGCATGGTGAAGGTGCTTGTGGAGGCCTGTGGGCTGGGGATGGGGCGTTCCAGGGGGCTGTGGAGAAATCTTTGGGGTGTTGCAGCTTGTAGCTTGCAAGGGGTGTTGAAGCATCGTTGGGTGCGTCTGCTGCTGCAACCCTCGACCGGGCTAGGGATGATACACCTGCGCGGCCGCGTTTCACGAGCAATCCCCCTTTTACTTCCCACAGCAAGCTGAGCTACGCGGAGCAGACCCGGCTCCGCGGGCTGATTGAGGACAAGTCCCTGCCGCTGGTGTACTTTGATGTGAGTGCGTGGGCACGTGTGGCTGGGTGTGCGACAGGGGCGTGGGCGGGCGGGGACCGGGGAGTGGGCACCTGCCTGCCTACACTGAAGCTGGTGTGCTGTGGTGTGTGAGCGGTGTGGGGTGCGGCACACGGACAGTCCCACAGACGCGGACCCACCTCCGCCCTGCGCCCCCAGGTTGCCATCAAGGGTGTATACGCGGGGCGCATCGAGATGGTGCTGTTCGCCAAGACGTCCCCTCTGGCGGCGGAGAACTTCAGGCTGCTGTGCACAGGTGCGTGGGGTACGCGTAAAGCACAAGGAAACAGGTGGCTGGGGCCAGTGGGCACATGGAGGGTGTACCACGCACTTGAAGGGGAGAGCGCCCGTAGCGGTAGCCACGGTCACGGCCTGAGCAAGTACGCGACGTAAGTAGCGCAGGCAATCGCACGCGGCCAGATGTCAGTCCCGCGGTACAGATGGCTTGCCAGTTCAGGGATCTGGCATCACGTCGGTTGCCTGCTGGTGGCGCAGGGGAGGCTGGTGTGGCGCCGGCGGGCCACGAAGGCGCGGGGAAGCCGTACCACTTCAAGGTGAGGCGAGGGGGAAGGGGCGGAGGGGGGAAGGGGCTTTCAATCATGCCTCTGTCTTGCTTATGGAGGGATCGGCGCGGATGGATGGGTGTTGAAGTGTGGGCGGGGACGGGCCTGGGGGCCGTGCCTGAGGCTGTGTACCTGCGCGGCGGGCGGTGCGTCATGGGAGACACGGCGAGCCCACACGGCAGCGCGTGGCTTAGGGCGCACTCATGTCATGGTCAAAGCGCTCGCATCGGCTGGCATGCTCTTGCTGCGGCCACTGCCCGTGATGCATTTGCCTCTACGGTGCTTCACAGCCCGCCAGGCATCGGTGTATTACGGCGTACTTTACCTCCTTGTCCCCCAGCTGGAACCAGTCGTCGTTAATGCATTCGATACTCCCAACAGATGTCACATCTGCATCCTGGCTGGCCTGGTTTGTAAAACCTATTGACATAATGCGCTGGCTGTCTCGCAGGGCGTGTACTTCTACCGCATCATCGAGGGCTTCATCGACCAGGCGGGGCAGAACACGGACTCGCCCCTGGGCGGCCTGTTCAGGGACGACCCGGGGGGCCTGAAGCTCAACCACACGCACATGGTGGGGCCGCGGGGGCATGCGGTGGGGAACGGGCCAGGACCTGGGTACTGTTCTACATTCAAGGGCCGAAGGTGGCAGAGCTGGCCTTGACAGTCTCTTTTGATGCTCTCTGCGCAGCTGGTGTCGTATGGCTGGTTATCACGCTCCTTGGGCACGTGCAGGACTACCTTGTGACATGCTGTTCTCTCCGACTCACGGTACGGTACAGCACCTTATCGTTCCTGCGCCACACGCCACAGCTTGATCTCAGCGTACGCTACCTCCTATACCAACCCACCTCGCGCGCCTTAACGCACATTCCCCCCAGGGCCTGCTGTCCATGGCCAACGTGGGGCCCAACACCGTATGTGGTGCATGTGTATTAGCGGGACGGGATGCATGTGTATTAACGGGACGTGCACACGTGTTGGCACCCCCAGGGCCTGCTGTCCATGGCCAACGTGGGGCCCAACACCAATGGTGCCCACTTCTCCATCATCATGGGCCCCGCGCACCACCTGGACGGCAGCTACACCATCTTCGGGGAGGTGATCGACGGGTGCGTCCGCGGGGCCAGGGGCGGGGGCGAGGGTGTGGGTATGGGTACGTGTGCACGACGGCGAGGGTGTGGCCAGGAGGGATGGCGTCAATGCGCCATATGGGGTTGCAACCGTTTCTGCCAGTATAGGTGTTCGGACTGCTTAGGTGTGCAGGTATGTTGATTGCCGGATGCCGGCGGGGGCAGCTGCATAACCCAGCCAAACTTATCATGTGCTCCCGCCCCCCAGGCACAACGTGGCGTATGAGATCAACGCCCTGGCGCACGGCGAGCCCGGTAACGAGCACTCGGGCAGCAAGGACGCGCAGGTGCGGGGGGCCAGCTGGGTCTGCGGTGCGTGCACCACTGGGATGGTGGTTGCGGGCCAGGGCCGCGCGGCCTGATCACGGAGGCGGGCTGGTGCTGACGGGAGTGTGCGGCAAGCGGGCGGCCGTGTAGCTGCCGACGTGTGGGTGCGCATCCGTGCTCTGCCGTGCTTCGCTGCGCACATGCTGCAATCCCTGCCCCACATGCCTGACCCCTGCGCGTTGGCACATGTCGCGATTAGGATAGGTCCCTGCTCTGTTGCTCGCGCGCCTGCCGGCTTGGTGCCTGAAGGTGGCCGTTGTGTCCTGCTGTGCACTGGTGTCACCCCCAGATCACGGACAGCGGCCAGCTGCGCCCCGGCACCTACACCTCCACGGCCGAGTACAAGGGGGCCATCGCGGAGGAGCGGCAGCGCCTCCAAGGCAAGGCGGGTGGGGGCAAGGCGCGGTGAGGCGGCGCGGCCCGCCGCTGACAGCTACGTGCGTGCAGTGCTGTGCAGGGGAGCCGGGGTTCGCGCGCGTGCAGGAGATGCGCTGTGTGCGCCGATTCCTTGAGGATGGTGGGGCTTGGGACATGCATGCAGAGGAAGTGCGTGCGCGCATGTCCGTAGCGATGCGTGGACTGCTGGCAGAAGGATGAGCATTGTGTGCCTGGCGCCAGGTGGTGAGGCTGGGACATGCAGGGAGCTGCTGATTCGGCTTTGGTTGTTGGGGAAACGGTTTTTGGGGGCTGTACGATGGTGGCGGCGTTCGCGGAGTGAAGGAGTACGGTACGGAGTTGAGTACGTGAAGTGCATCTGATAAACAGCGGTCCGGCAATGCCGCAAGCTTTGTCGCCCAGCAAACCACGCACTGTACATGTTTCGAAAGGGCCTGTAGTATCCGCACATGTGCATGACTTGGTTGTTCGCGCTAAATTGTTTTCGATGCTTTCTGGTGGTGGTATCTTGACGCCTTCCGACCCATGGGTCGGCCCCTCGTGCCGCACCTGCACCTGGCCAAGCAGGAGGCTAGATGGGTATATTAATCATAAGGCAGGCAGCTGCAGTGACTACATGCCTTTTCATATGAGTGACTCCTTCGCTGTGCATGCCTCCATGCACCGCGAATTGCGCAAGCGGGTATTCCACAGACAGCCTGCATGCCACTTTGGTCGCTCGCTGGAGCTGCACGCATGATAAACACACCATACTCACTGGATACTCTCTTCCTCGTAACAATCTACTGGATCCCTGCCCGCGTCCTCGCTAGGCTCTTCGCGAAAAGTACTGTTGCTTGCAAGAAGCAATATGCACCTGGCTCGGAGCAGAAGCCTTGGCACACCCACAGCGCAAACCCAGGGCTGTGGACTGCCCCGCAACCCCCTCTTTTGCGACGACACAGCTCACCCGCGCGACCGCTACCGAGGCGCAGATGCGACGGCATCTGTGCTACCCTTATTGGCCGTGGGCAGCTTGGACGATAACAGCTGCCTACCAGGATGCTATAAGCACAACAGCGGTTAAGGTGGGCCCGATTTTATGTGGAGCACCCTGTCCAAGGACGCTGGCGGACGCAAAGGTCGGTGCGCGCAGAGTACCAGTACATCGCTGCCTTGCCGAATAGGCCCGCAAACAAGCGTGCATGGCATTACGCATATTAATGGGTGCATTGGTTGGCCATTGGCATCCTCTTTCTTCTGCTTGTGCACATGGTTCCGGCTACAAGCATACGCCAAACGGCGGTGGCCTCTACGCCGTTCTCTTCCTCGAGCACAGCCAGTCCCTGAGGCAATTGTTTGCTGTCGCCCTGTAATCTTTCAATGTCAAGGCAAATGCAACACCAGTACATCGCGCTGTGCGGTCGGTGGCCCTTGTTTCTGCCTGTCCACATCTGCCCTCGGTCCTCACGTGAACGCACCACTGCTGCAGGAGGCCACTGGCGGTCTGCAGCCGTGGAGAGCAGGGAACAGCCCCCGGCAGCCGCTGCAGCTGCCTTGGGTGCAGGGCAGCCTGCTTGTGCGCCATACGACAATGCAGGGCCTCCCGCCGATGCAACCATCACCGCTACAACACCATCCTCCTCGTCTGTCGGCCTGGGTCCCCCGCCTCCGCCCCTGCAACAGGGCGCCCGCGCCATGGCCCAGTCCCTGTCCGTCCCCGCGCCGCCCGCGCCTCAAGCCACTCCTAACCTCCCTGAGGTACTCAGTGGCGACATGATTACAGTATTGGACCACGGTCCGCAACCGCCTCAACCGCCGTCGCAGCAGCACCAACAGCAGCAGCAGCAGGAGGAGGAGCCCGCGCGCAAGCCAACAACCTGCACCCAAGCGCCGGAAGCCATCTTCGTCTCGAGACCCCTGAGCCCCCTTATGATACCAGCAAGCGCCCTGCCGCTCACATGTACGGCATGTGCGAGACAGGCGCTGCTGGGGACCTCTCCTGTTGCCTCCCCGGACCCCTACGCACCTGGCATCAGGAGACCGCAGTCTGTGGATTTTGCATTGGCAGACCTGCTCTCCTCGCCCACCTCCCCACCGCCAAGAGGCCTGTCGTACTTCGGGGAAGCTGCGGAGGGCTATGATCTTGACACGGCTAGAGGCGCAGCAGCGGGCGGCGGCAGCAGCGGTGGCGGCGGCGGCGGAGGAGGAGGAGGAGAAGGTGGCCTCAAGCCGGCTTGTATTGTGGGCGGGACTGTGTACGGAAGCGATGGGCTTGACGGTTCGGTTCGTGCAGCGCCCATACCGTCCAACAGCGCTGCCCCTGAGTGGGAGGAGGAGCAGTCGGGAATCGCGCGCGTGCATGGCCATGGGTACGTTAGCCCGCAACCGGGCACCAGCCGGAGCAGCCGCGGCAGCAGCGAGATGCATGTGGCGGTCAGCTTGGAGGGAGGAGGTGGGGCCGGAGGCGTCAAGGCGGAGTACAGCCCTGCGCTCAGTGACGTAAGCTTTGGGACGGTGCGCACCGGGTCGCTTGACGCTGCATTCGCCGCGCTGGGCCCCGAGCCGCCTGGGGGTAGCGGGGGCTTGGGCGACGGTGACAGGGGAGGTGCTGGCTTTGCGGAGCGGCAGCAGCAGCAGTTGCAGCCCGGCGGTAGCGATAGCGGGGGCTCGCTGCGAGGGTCGGAATTCAGTGAGCGGCACGGCTTGCAAACAACACCGGAGGATTGTGGTGGGGAAGGGGCAGGTAGGGACGTGAGCAGCTTGGGGGCCGGGGCGGCATGGGGTGGAAGTTGGCGGGATTTCCGCAAGTCACCCCGCATAGTGGCGGCAGCAGCAGGAGCGGCAGCAGCGTGTGGGAGTGGCTGGTGCAGGTGCTCATGAGCCCTGGCGTGGTGCAAGGTGGCTCGCACGGTGTGGGTGGTGCGGCTGGTGGGCATGTGCCTGTGGGTGTGGGTGTGGGTACGGCATGCAGCAGCGGTGGGAGCGGCGCAGGCGCGCGGGGGTCGTCACGGCGGCGGGGGAGCGTGGGGTGGAGCGGAGGCTTGTGGAGGTGGCTGGGGCTGGGCGGGGAGGGTAGCACGGCTGTGGAGGGTGGGATGGAAGATGCTGGCGTGGCGTGGTGCGGCACGAGGCGGGGTCGGGGCCGGGGTGCAAGGGTGCAGGCGGCGGGGGCCAAGGGGCGATGCAGCGCGTTGGCGCGGTTATTGGTGTCAGTGTCAACGGGTGCGACGTTGCGCGCTCCCTGGACTTCGGTGCGTAGCTTGGCCGGAGGTGTTCTGTGGTACTGGCGAGTGCAGGTGCAGGTCATACGATGGAGGCGTGGGGTGTAGGCGCTTAGCTGGGCGCCGCATGGGTACTTGCGGTAAGGTACCTGCGATAGCTTGGGGTGCCATCTGCATGACGCCTTTTTGCAGTGGGGTCAAACGTGTGCAGGGATGGCAGCATGTCTAATGTCCAGCCTGTCGGAAGGCGGTGGAGCGTGTCTTGTTGTGGGTCCCTTCGGCCCTTGACCATGTGCTCGATGCATTGCAGTATGCGGAGCCGGTACCGGCAGTGCTGTGGTATTACACTATCAGTTCACGAGCCGTCCATTTACTTTTCATGCACACTGTCCGCAACTGTGGCGCGGCATGCATGGACACGGTTGCTGGCATCGTGCCTGCGGACGAGCGGGCAGCAACGCCACAACTCGAGCTGCATGACACGTCCGCGCAACCTGCACCTGTCCACCCAGTGCGGTACGGTATAACTGCAGCAGCCCTCTTCGGGCCGCAATTAGATATGCTCTTGCACCGGCAGACAGCCGTACAACCAGCATCACATTTCCTGCTATGACACAAAAACATTCTTATTTGCTGTACAACTGGACGCTGCGCTCAATACGCCGACACCACCAGACTGCCAGCCACCACAAGGCACACGGCATCCTGCTGCTGCTGCCGCCCCTGGTACCGCTGGAGCTGTCCCATCGGTCCTTCTGCCACAAAGTAGAGGTGCAAAAGGCGATGGGGCGTTGCTCCGCAGCTGGCGGGCGACGGCTGCATCGATCCTGCCGCTCACAGGTCCGAGTCGTGGCGCACCCAGGCCAGGTGGTCGGGCGCCTCCCACACGCTGTCGCCAGAGTGGCGGTTGAAGAAGTAGTGCTGGCTGCAGGCCGTGAAACAATTGGGGACGACAGGTCGGGGCGACCAGCACAGGTCAAGGAACGTGAACGCAGGCGCAGTAGGTACCGGTGTGCCCGATTCAACACACCGCAGTTGGCCGCAGCGCAGTCTCCCACGCTACAATATGTGTGTGCCCACGCCGCCGATGCAGCACTGCACTATGCCGCACCGCATGCCCCTCTCCTTGGCGGCCCTGCACCGCACCCATGCCCCCCACGGCCGCGCCCCTGCTCCCCGGCCCGGCGGCTCACCCGGTGGTGTCGTCCATGACCTTGGTCCACGCCAGCTCGGCGGGCAGGTCCCACACGCTGTCGCCGCTCTCCACGTTGAACCAGTAGGGGCGGCCCGTGGCTGCGGCGAACAAATTGAGGCGCAGCAGGCGCAAACAAGCGGTCACGAGGAGGGAGCCGGGGTGCTGCAGGTCCAAAGGTTTTGCACGTGGCTTGGGCCATGGGTGACCGCCCGCCACAGCCTCAGCGCCCTGCACGACTGTCTCCCGTCCCCCGGCCCTCCCCCCCGGGTGGCCCCAGCATGCACCGCCCTGGCCGAAAACGCTTCCGCCCCTCCCCGCGCCTCCCCGCCAGGGAGCAAGCACTGCCATGCCATTGCGCGACGCACAACATATCTGCGCCCCGAAGGACCACAAAGCACTGAAAAGGGCAGAACATCCAGCAGGTGCCCCTTTCCGTGCCCCATGCCCAGTAGCCCACATGTTGCACAGCGGCCTACAGAAAACCCGCGCGACATGAAGCCCCGTCCCTCCTTCCCACTCCCTCCTCCTCCCCAGCGCTCACTCTCGTCCTTGAGCTCGCGCCACAGGCTGTGGTAGGTGGGGTCCACCCACGAGTACTCGCCGCTCTTCTCGTTGTACCTGAAAGGGACGGGCAGCAACAACGGGGGGGGGGCAGATGCCCGCGAGCTTGGCAGGCGTGGAGACTGGTATACGCAGACATGACACTCGGTTGGCCAGCAACGGACAGCCAGCAAGGCTGTCGTGTGCCTGTAAGCATGCTGCCACACAATGCCCCGGGGCGAGCCGCTGCGGGCAGCTGACGGCAGGTAGAAATGGACGTCGTCTCTGGCTTGCTCATGTGTTATCAGTGCAGAATTCGGGACAGAGACATGTGCAACGGCAGCGGCACGCACCAGCGGACGTTGATGTTGGCCTCAATGCTGGCAACCAGCTCGGCGGGCAGCTCGCCAGGGGCCTTCAGCTGCGGGACAGCACAGCATTGGGAAGACAAGCGAGTGTCAGTTGGGCCGCAGATCATATGGGAGGGGCCCTCGGACCGGGTGCGATGCGAGAAAAGAGTGCGCGGCTGGTGGGGGCTTCAGCCAAGGTGCTGGCTTACTGCAGGACGTCAGGACGCAGGTAGCCTGGCAGGGGGCGCCAAGGACGCTGCGCTGGCACACCCAGGACGTCTCACCGCCGAGGCGTTGGTCTTGAAGTTGTAGTACATCTCCTGGCCCTCCATGCGGACCTTGACCCAGGCCAGCGCCTGCGCAACGGGTCAAGGGTGCACGACGGCAGGCGGAGTGTAAGACGCAAGGCAGGGGGAGCCGCATCGCCAGATGGATGGATGGACTGAGTACCGGTGTGTTACTCTCGACATGCGCCCAAGGCAGCCGTTGCGAGTGCCAATGGTCCTGTGTTGCAACCGCACTCCGTTGCCCTCCATTTCCCTGGCCGGCCCTGCCACCCACCGCCGGGACATTGTGCGTCTCCTGGCCGGTCACGCTGTTGACGTAGCGGATGGGCTGGCCCTGCACGTCCAGGCGGCTCCAGGCGCAGCTGGGCGGCGTGTTCCAGCGGCTCTCGGAGGTCTTGCTGTTGAACCAGTAGGCCTCCGCTGTGACATACATACACAGACGCGGCAGGGCCCACACCGTATGAACGACTGCCGGGGCCAGCAGTGCCAGTGCTCGGCGCGCACACTGCGTGCCATGCGACCACGGCATCGTGCTGGATTGATGCAGGGGCCTTGACGCAGGTGCTTGCAATGCCAAAGGCCGCAAGCCACGCGGTTTCCACCGCAACGCTCAGCTACTATGCATTAGGGCCGGCTGCTGTCGGTTCCGTGCAGCGGGACAGTGGCGAGACGCTGCGCACAATCACAAATGCAAGGCGGCGCGAAAGAGTTCACGTGCTTCACGCCGACCCACCGCTGTCCTTGGTCTCCCTGTCCCAGGTGCCGGGCTCGTCCTCGAAGGCCATGGAGCCGTCCCTGTCGTACGACTCGATCAGCGCGCGGATCTCGGCCGAGGGGGCGTAGTCGCGCGCGAGCTTGCCGCCCTTGTCGTCCACGTTGGGGTCGGCGCCGTACTGCAGCAGCAGCTTGGAGATCTGCGCGGGGCAGCAGGGGTTGCAGGGGGCTGGTAAGAGGTGGGTGGGTGTGGGTTGGGGGCGTGAGCGGCAGGTGCGTACAGCGGGTAGTTGGGATGTGACCCTGTATGGTAGCTGGTGCTTGGAGGTTTATGAATTCACGGAGCGCTATGCGGAAGCGGGCGGGGAGGTGGGTTGAAGAGCGATTGAAGGCGGGGCGGAGTGGAGAGATGGGTTAACCGCAGAGCTGCAAGGTCAGTTCAGGGTTGGACAGTGCTTCAAAGTGCGAATGTGCAGGTCACTAAGCAGCGATCACGAGGGCGCGAAGGCATTATGACATCACCAGCAAGCATTGTCCGCTGCCGCAACCACTGTGCCCCCGGTTTCCAACTGTCACCCGCCGTACATCGATCAGGTTCTGCTGGAAGGCGACGTGCAGGGGGCTAGCGCCCGAGGCAGGGTCCTTGGACTTGGCCAGGGCGCCGTACTGCAGCAGGGCGTCCACGAAGCGGGCGTCCTTGGTGCGCACAGCCTCCACCAGGGGTAGCCGACCGGTCGAGTCGGGCTGGTTGACGTCCATGTCGGCGGACTGGAGCTCCGCGACAAAAGCGTCGAAAGTTCTCTGTGGCCAGCAGCAGAGAAAGAAATGCAGGTTGCGGTAAGGGCACGCTCGAGCTTCGGACCTATGGACTGGTCGAAGGAGTGACAGTAATGCCATGGCATTACAACGGAACGAGCAGCACAGCGTGGTCAGGCAGGGGTTGCAGGCTTTGGTGTACATGTCAAAGGCCCCTTAGCGGAAAGTGGACTGAGCTTTTGCGCTGCACTGCGCGGCGCTGACCTTCTTCATGTGATCGACCAGCTTGTCGGTGAGGTGGACGTTGACAGCAGCCACCCCCAGAATGAGGGCAACCACCATCAGGCTGAACACGACCGCGCGGGCCATGGCTGCGCGATAGCTTGGCTGGCCGACGGGCCGATGTGCTCTGAAAGCGAGTCTGGACCTCAGTCAGCAAGCAGGAGGACAACAATCTATGAGTCAACACTGTCTGGGTAAATACCAGCAAGTATTCGACACCCGTATTTCAAACTCCCTATGAGAACCAGCGCACCGGGTTCATCTTGTCAATCAGCTGCACGACGGGCAGCACCCCCTCGCTGTCAACTGCATCCGAGACAGACACGGATATTAAGCCATGTATATTTTATGTTTCATGTTTTTTGAAGCTGATCAGGCATGTCGAAGGGTGCTGGAAGCACACAACGCGCTGAACAGGTCGCTTGTCCAGATGATGTAAAAAAACTTCTTTACAACATACGGGATTATAATGGGGTATACCGGTGTACTGCACCCGTTCCGCAATAGCGCAAACACAACCCACACGGCCCACCATTCACTTCGATACCCAGTGCTCCCCTGAGTGCTTCCTGACCAAGCCTGAGCGTACCGTATGTCCCGACCTGGCTGCACTTGGATTTTTGGCTCCTCTTCTACACGCCACTGCTGTCCTGCAGGTTACATTGTCCTGTTCCTGTCTTGCTTGTCAGACCCACAATCCGACGCAGCGTCTAGGTCTTGAGGGCACGCCCATGCAGGCACCGTGGCTCTAGTCACCCAGGCCAACCGATCTCAAGCCTCCCCTGAGCAGCCATGCAGCCAACCAGGTCCCCAGCTGGTACCGCCCCAGGACCTGACCAGCAACTTTTCGTTGATAGAGACGCCGGTCTTTTTGTTCTGTGGAAAGGTTTACAGGTGAAGAGACGGGAGAGGACCGGTCTCATTGCAGGCACGCATTGCACAGCATACCCTCTTAATCGTACAACCCAAAGCCGTCGATTCGACTTATACATGATTGTCGTTGCGCGGTGCAGGGCAGGAGGGTTTAGTAAATGCGGTACTCGGCGTTGCGTGCCTTCGTTGGCGGACCAGCTGTCAACGGAACCATGCCACATTGTCCTCCCATGGCGGCGTTTGGGTACCGTACAACGCCCTATTGCTGATCCCCCGTTGTGGCTTGACGTTTTGTCCAAGTGGCCTTGCGTGCGTACGGCACATTCCGCGTTAAAGGTTGGTGTGAAAAGTGACAGCCGGTAACGGTGCACGTACTACAGGTGCTGCTGTATGCATAGCCGAAAGGTTAAAACAATTCCTGCCAAGGCCCTTCGCCCTTCTGTTTGCCGCCGTGGATACGCAAATGCGCACTAGGACCAGGGCGGGGCCCGCTTCGTTGTAGCTTTTTCGTTGGTCTGCATGATGATCCGTAGATGAGATTTAGTAGGAGCCGCAATAGGTTAACCCGAGTTGCCAGGAACGCTCCTTTCTGGAGCAGGAGGTGGGTGGACTGTGTGTCCTACTACATGAGAACACCATCCCCAGCTCCCCTGATCACCTGCAGCAGCGCACAGCCACACGTATCCGACGAGATCCGACGCACTTGCGAGGCAGCGGGAAACCAAGGCGCACAACCATTACAAACAGATGCGATGGTGGGTCATTCTATTACCGTCCGGCGCATCGAGTGACACTGCATGCAATGGGGCAAGCCCAGAGGCCGGATGCTGCCGGATGTTGTATGAGCGGCCCCGTTATTGTGCATGGTCACCTATAAGACGTCACGTTGCTGTCATAATGCACAGCAACGTAAATCAGCGCGACGTCGCAACCAATCAACCTGTTATCGGCAGCCCGGCACGACACAGCCAAAGCTGCCAGTCAGTGCTGGCACAGCCGCCCACATGCAAACACGG
Organism: Chlamydomonas sp. 3222; assembly: GCA_004335795.1. Classification (NCBI taxonomy): domain Eukaryota; kingdom Viridiplantae; phylum Chlorophyta; class Chlorophyceae; order Chlamydomonadales; family Chlamydomonadaceae; genus Chlamydomonas; species Chlamydomonas sp. 3222. The sequence continues at coordinate 25,151 of QAXN01000254.1, read as the reverse complement.
TCATATGTGCCCATGCCGTCAGCCAGGAAACACATGCATTGCGACAGTCAGTCCTCGCACCAGTCTCTCCCAACCTGCATGGCTTCTTACCATGAGTCTGTCTGGAGCACCCCACGCCCACCAGCAATGACTGGGGCAAAGGCGCAGTTGCTCCCTCACACAACCACATGCGCTCCTTGTCACCACCCATGCACATTGCGGCCCGCATCTCCCGGCCCTTCTCACGCCTCCTGACTCTCAAGCACGGACAAACCCAAATTCGTGTTCAAGACACGCGCTCTTGAACCGACCCCGCAAGCGGCACGGCATGAATAATACCAAAAACAATCAGGGCACACACCTCGAAACGAATGACGTTCAGCTCTCCACAAGTCGCTGCGCGCTCCGTCTCTCGTGCGGCCGCCTACTCGCAGTTCGTAATGCACCTGTGCACGGCCCACACCCGGGGCTGCTTACCCACCACACCGTGGGTGCGTACTATCTGCGCGCCGCATCAGGTGCGGTTGGTGACCAGCACCTTGGTGGCCGCGGCAGCCACCGACGACCATGGCTCATCCGGCGTGACCATGACCCAATCACCGTCCTCGTCCTGCAAGCAAAATACGCACGAGTGGTAAGCCAACCATTTGCGAGCCAAATACAAGAGGCAGTCCTTTCATTTTCCCCTTCACGGCACCAGCGAATCCGTAGCTTGCTGTTCGGCCTGGGGCACTCAGAGCACGCGGCAACACCATCGAAGGTATGCAATATCGGCTCCAGGCGCCTCACCAGGTATATGATCTTGGCATCCAGCTCGTCAGGCAGCGTCCCGTCGTACAGTACGGCAAGCTGCTCCCACAGCTCCTTGTACGACCGGATCTTGCCCAGGTCCAGCAGCTCGGCGCAAGGCGCGCATCCGCCCGCACCCCGCCCCGGCCCCAACCCCGCCTCCGCCCCCGCCACCCCGAACACGTGCCGCATGCCCGGCGGCCCCATGGCTGCACCCAACCCCATGCCCAGCCCTGCGAGGCCCAGGCGCGATCCGCTGGAGCCCAGGCCCGACAGGCAGCCCCCCGAGCCCCCGCTCAGCGCAATGCCCGGCAGGCCGTGGGGCCCCAGGCCCAACGCGCCCGGGTGCGTAGGGTGCGCAGAGAACTCGAAGAAGCACTCCACCAGGCGGGACGTCCGCGTGTCCGAGTCTGTCTTGGGCTCCGTGGTGGTCGTGCCCGCGCCCCCGCCGCCTGCAGCCGGCGCTGCAGCCTCCACGCCGGTGCGCCCACGGCCCCCCGCTGCCCCGCCCTTCTCCGCTGTCCCGTCCTTGGAGTTGCGACTCCGGGTCGGCCCCGGCCCCTTGCTACCCCCCGCGGGACCCTCCCAACCGTCGCCGCCCGCCGGCCGCGCCGGCCGTGCGGTGGGCGCCGTGCCGGTTCGGGAGCCTGGCGGCGCTTTGCTGTCCGGCCGCTGGCCCACGGGTCCGCTGCTTGTCCGGTTTGCATGCTTGCTGGAGGGCGGAAGCGGCGGAGCGAGGGGTGGTGGCGGCTGTGCTGACCCGCCGCTGCGGGCAGCGGTGCCCACTTCTCCCGCGTTAGGCCCTCCCGAGCCCGCTCCCCCCGATTCCGTACCTGCCGTGCCGCCGCTCCCACGACTCGGCAACGGGGCGTCGTGCTGCTGCGGCTGAGAGTGCAACTGCGCGGGCGGCTGGGCTGGAGCCGGAGGGGGGAGCGGCGGCGGTGGTGGAGGCGGTGGGGGCTTGGGGGAGGCATTTGGAGTGAGTTGCCGCTTAGGGGCAGGCTGCAGCGGCTCCGTCCGGGCTGCTTTCCCTGGGGGAGCAGAGTTGGGCCGCTGGGCGCCAGACTGCTCCAGAGGCCGCTTGCCGGTCAGCTGTACGCTCGCGGCTTGTCCCGCACCCGCCCCGGGCCCTGCACCAGCGGCCGCCGCACCGCCCCCGGCCGCAGGTCCGCCTGTACCCTTGGCGCCGTTGCTGCCATGCAGCCGCTCCATGCTTTTCGCCTGGGCTGCCTGTGCCGGCTTGCCGCCCGCCGCCGCCGCCTCGCCCGCCCCATCGCCGCTGGCTTGCCGCTGCGGCAACTTGCTTGCATCATCAGGCCCCGCCCCGCCACCTGACAGCCGCTGCGGCGGACCCCCGTTCCCATGCACTTGCGTAGCCGGCCGGTCGGCCCCCGACCTCGGATCGGGGCAAGCCGCAGAGCCCGCGTGGCCTTCCCGCCGGTCCACCGAGCCCCGCACGCCTCCCGCGCTCCCCGACGCCGCACCTGCTGACTCACTGGCGCCTGCGCCGGCCCGCGCGGGCGGCGAGGGCCTGGGCGCTTGCTGCCTGTGCGCCTTCCCAGAACCGGTTGCTGCTCCCCCCGCTGCGGCTGCCGCCTTCGCGCGCTGCTCCGGTGCCGAAGCTGAAGGCTGCTGCTGCTGCTGCTGACCAGCGCCGCCGCCAGACTGCAGGGGCGTCCCCGTCGCTGCCTCTGCGCCGTGCGAGTGCGCCTCAGCCGAGTGCGCGGGCCTGGGGCCGGCCGGCAGCTCTGCGGGTCGCGCGCCCCCGCCGCTGCTCCTGTGCCCCAGCCCCTTGCCCACACCCGATGGGGCGTCTGCTGCGGGTCCGCCGGCGTGCCCCGACGGCTTGGATGCCGCGGTGGTCACGTGCGCCCGCGCTGAAGCTGAGCCAGTGGGCTCCGGCTCCCCGCTGGAGGTGGTGACCACGCGCTTGGCGCGTTTGATCCTGTCCGCGAGCGTCTCGAACGTGTGGGGCGCCTCGCTGGGGGAGTCCAGCTGCTCCAGCTCCTTTTTCTGAGGGCGAAACCGGACGCAGAAAAGCAGGGATTGGTACAGCGGTTGATGCGGAGCCTTGCACCGAAAGACGGTCCGAACTGTATTGTGGCCAGTTTTAACGGTCTGAACCGTATGTACGCAGCACGGTCGCATTAAATCTCAATACAGACTTTACGTGGCAAAACGTGGCTAGGTAGCATACCGGTGCTCCCGTCTATCACCCGAGGACTGGCATCGGATCGTGTCAGGGTGCGCCAAACCCCAAACGCACCTTGGGTTTGGACGGATCGGAGCGCTGGCGCTTGCGTTCCGCGCCCCCACGGGCCCCCCCCCCGCCGCTGTGGCGGGGCTCGGGCCCGCCGCAGCTGTGCTGGTCGTGGCTGTGGCAGATGACGATATCAAAACAGGCGGGGCTGACGCGGGTGCCGGTGGAGGTGCCAGGGACGTGGCCCCGGGGTGCGGTAGTTGAGCCGTCGGTCCCGGCAGCGGCCCGCCTGGAGATGCGGCTGGGGTTGCCGTCATGGCAGCGGTGGCTGCTGTCGGTCCGCCTGCATGCCTGACATCAGGCCCCATGCTATTGATGTGCGGAGCTGGCCCCATGAGCGACGCAGCGGCCTGCTGTAGCGCTGCCACCGCCGACTGAACCGCCGCCGTTGATCCGACCGGCGACGTCTGAGCATTCTGAGCATCCTGTGCCTTCCTCCCATCTCGCTGCTCCTGCTTTGGCTGCTGGGGGGTCAGGGTCACAACTTCGGGTGACCTGCGTCCGAACTGCAGACCAGTGCGTGGCGCCGCAGGTGCCGCTGCTGCGGCGCCATGGGACCCAGTCACAGGGTTCCGTGCAGCCGCCGCCACGACACTGGCGCCGCCACCAGCCTCATCGGTGCCGCGTGCACAGACAGGCGACCTTTCGGCGCTTGGAACAGGCGCGTGGGCAGGGGGTGCCGCCTGCGCGGTTGGGGGTGCAGGCGATGCGGCTGCGGGGCAGCCGCCCCCGTTGCTGCCTGGCGCGTGCACCGGTGCTGCATGCGGCTCTTGTTGCGGTGCCTGCAGGAAGGGCCAATGACACCGTGACTTGCAGCAGGATCTGCCCAGCATGCATTAGGCCCTGAAGCACAGCAGCAGAGATCCCATGCACATGCTGATGTAAGCAGTCGTCGTCGTGCACACGCACCGGCTCTTCCTTGGCCAGCAAGCGGCCCACTGTGTCGTTTCGCTCGTTGTCTCCCAACGCCAGGGGGCCGGTTGCAAGGGCGGAGTCGGGTTCGACCTTTTTCCGTGGAAAGGCAGGAAGGAATTGCCAGCGACAAGAAACTGTATCAGTTCGCAGGCTGAAGCGTTCACGGCGTCCGCGTGAGGGGTGCCTGTACACCCCCGTCAGTACTGCTATACACATGGCAATGTGCGGGTCATCCGGCGCCGTCAAAACGAGGATACCCCATTCGGAGCTCGCCGTTCATCCCCAAACCCTAGTCCTCACCTTGGTGCACGTCGGGTGTAGGTATGGTGCAGGCGCATTGGCTCCTTCAGGCGGCCCGTCCAGCACAGGTAGCCGTGCGGACGGTGGCAATCCCAGCGACGCAGGGTGCTCTGGCGACGACGCCAGCGGCTCTCGCGTGGCCCCATCCGCCCCGTCCCCGAGCCTGCTGTCCGCGTCGTAAGGGGGTACCTGATCTCCAGCTGCTGCCTGCAGGTTGCCGTGCCGGTAGGCTGGCTGGAGCTCTTGCTGCACAACATGTTTCTCCCGCTCCTCCTGCTCCTTAGCGTGGTCCCGAATCCACTTCCATTTCAGACCCTTGAAGCCCGCCGGCCCCGAGCAGTCCTCCCTTGGTTGAGTCATACGCTAGGCCATCCGCTGCCACAGCCCTGCAGACAGTTTAACCATTATTTGAGTCTCACCGAGTGGATGCGTGACTGCTTGACCCTACATAGCTCACGAGCTAGGTGCCGACGTGACAGCTTACGCATCCCCGACACCGCACTACCCTTGCCTATAGACGTACCTGCAAAACCCCCCTTGCCCCATTGCGCATGTCCTCCGGTGCTCAAGTGTCTCTAGGCGACAACGCACTTGTTGCTTCAGCTGTGACAGCGGGCTAGTTGCCTCGCACAAGGCATCAACGTAACCCGAGCACAACAGAAATACCAAAAACGTGAAAGATAACAGTAACAAACAAGGGCCCAGGTTGTTAAGGCCCAGGTAACAAAGGCGCGCGCGCGGGGTCGCTCATAAACTCAAAACCAGAACCCCTGGACGATAGCTTGCCCATGAGCAACCTACCAGCATAGCGGTGGGGCCTTTTGGCCCCACCATACGCAGTCCAGCGGCTTTTCCCAACCTCCTCGGTTGCCCCTTGTGCTCCCTCGTGCGACCAAGGAGACGTCTCTCCTCGGATGAGCTGTCAGTGCCTCTGAACTTTGGTTGATATGCTTGTGTCACTGGCTGCGAAGGGTTAAGGTGCGATTAACAGCCGCGGCTAAACGAACAACAGTAAGGCGGCCAAAGAAGATAAAGGGAGATAAGGCCGCTTCTGACCGGCAATCCTACGTCCTAGGAGACGAAAAATGATTGCGGAGCGGGACAGGGCTTTTGAGGAACCGCCGCGCGCACTGCTCATGCGCCCCCATGCAGCTCTTCATGCACGGAATTGGGCAATGCATTGTCTGCTGTCAAGCACAATGCCATCAATTGAGGGTACAACAGTGTCATCAATATTGTTTCGACCTGTTGCGTATGTGAGCAGCAATAGGCTTTCCCAACCTCTTGTTCAGACCGTGCTTGGCTTGACGCTTGCTCCCATAGTAAATACCACATCATATTACGCTAGTCAAAAATGGGGAAGAAGAAGAAGAACGCGGAGAAGGAGATATACTTCTGTTACTACTGCGACCGAGTTTTCCAGGATGAGGCGGCACTTATCACCCACCAAAGGCACTCCCACTTCAAGTGCCCAGAGTGAGACTCGCGCTCCAGCGAAAACGGCGGTGCCATGCTGGGCTAAGGACGTACCGCGACCGACCCTTGGAGGGCCCTCCGCTGCTTCGCGCCGCAGGTGCAACCGCAAGATGAACACGGCGCAGGGGCTCTCGACCCATGCCTTCCAAGTGCACAAGCTGACGGTCACAGCGTAAGCACTGGAGTGGGGTGGGCCGTATTTCCCCTCCAACTCCATGCGCGCCCACCGTACCCTCGCGCACTATGCAGGGTGCCCCAAGCCAAACCGGGGCGAGACTCAATGGAGATTGAGATCTTCGGCATGGCGGGTGTGCCCGACGACGTGAGGGCAGCTAAGCAGCAAGGTCCGGAGCCCAGGGCAGGAGGGGGAGAGTGGTGTTGGCACACTCCCTGCTGTGGGCCCATGATCGGTCAGACCACAGCAGTCTGGCAGCCGGCAGTTGGCCGTGCACTCACACATCAGCACACGGTCGCAGCCCATCCCAATGGTTTACTCAACACGCAGACCCGCGCTGGTACAGTCCGATGACTAAGGTTTGCCCCACTTGTGGAGCCGACCGAAAACCATCTTGGCTTCGGCAAATGTGTCCCTTCCCCAAGTACCGAGCGGCGAATGCACCATTGGACAGTCTCTACAGCTTACTTTCTTACGTACCAAGGTGTGCGATTCTCCTTGGACCTCACGGCCGCAGAGATGTACCCCTCCAAGCGGGCCAAAGTGGAGCAGGAGGAGGACGAGGCCTCGCCGCCGCCCGCGCCCGGGCCCGGGCCCCCGCCGCCTCCCCTGGGGTCGTTCGCCCCGCCCGGAGCGCCGCAAGGACCGCCGATGGCGGCCCCCATGGGCTACCCGCCGGGGCCGTACGGCGCACCGCCGTGAGTGCCCAGCCGTCACGCGGATGCAGCGGTTCAGTGCAATGCACCAGGACCCTTCGTATTGCGTGGCAGGGCGCTGTCATGACACGCGTGTGTCCAAGCCTTGCAAGCCGCACGTGCGCCGCACCAAGAGCTGCGTGCCTTAAAGTCAGCAGTGAGCACGGAACCCATAGGACCGCACGAAACCCATGGCTTGCTTGGTCCTCGTTCCTGGCCTTTGTCGTGCACGGCTGACGACTGCGCAACCGCCTGCTGCACCGGCAGGCCATACGGATACCGGCCGCCGCCATTCGGAGGCCCGCCGACAGGGCCGTACGGGGCGCCACCCCCGTACGGTGCACCGCCGCCGTACGGGGCCCCGCCGTTCCCTCCACGGCCGGGGATGCCGCCGCCACTAGGTGGGCCAATAGGGTGGGCCCAGCAGTAGCCACGCGAGGCCATGGGTGCATCAGTACGCTGAGCGAACACGCTCAGCTGCATTGCGCCAGTTGCAGACGCACGCCCTCAGCCAGCTATACGCCTGTCATGAGGCAGCGCCTGCGCTCGAAACGGCGCGGCCCTAACAGTGCAGCAACACGCCCTGTTCCCGGGGATCGAAATCAGGTGGCGTTTGGTGCTAGAGCACACTCCTGGGGACCTGCCCAACCAGTTGTAGGCGTCGTCCTTATCTTTGGCACCCATTGACACCGTACCTGGGCTTAAAGCACGGCACCGAACGCCACGTGCATCGCGGCGTGTGTCCCGTCCCCACCCGCAGGCATGCCCGGCATGCCGCCGCACGGCATCCCCCCCGGGTCCGGGCCACCCCCGGGAGGCGTGCCCCCACCGGGCATGGCGCCGCCTCGGCCGATGGGGCCGCCGCCGCCGGGGATGCTGCCGCGCCCGGGCGCCCCCTACCCGCCGCACTACATGCCCCACCCGGGCGGCCACCCTGGCATGCCGGCCCCGGGGTTGCCGCCCCATGGGGCGCCCCCGCCCGGACAGCCGCTGTTCCCCGTCGGCCAGGCACCAGCCGGCGCTGCGCCTGCACCCGCCCTGTTCCCCATTGGTGAGCATATCGCTATGTCTAGCCAGGTCGCAACGTACAACTTGTCACCTGCAGCTTTGATGTTTGTACCCTTTAGTGATGCGATCTCGTTATGCTGCACCCACCTCATCATGCTGCATATGGGATTTGACTGTGGAGCCCTGGCACCTCTCCCTCGCCCTGTGCTGACTTTTCCCTGTTCTGCATTCACTGTGCGCTTCTATCGTGGCAGCGGGCGCGCCGGGTACGGCCGCCGCGGCACCCGCAGCGGCTGCGGGAGGGGCCGGGGCCGCGTCGGCTGCGCCACCGCCGGCGTCCGCGCCAGTCGCCCAGGGCGACGGGTCGGTGGTGGTGTGGTCGGACCCGGACTACTCGATCGAGGAGCGGAGGGCGATGCTGCCCCGCTACGCAATCGGGAAGGGCCCAGGGGAAGCGTTGAACGGGGGTGTGCCCATCCCGGCCTAGTTGTGGGCGTCCGGACCTGCATGACTTAGCTGTGTGCGAGCACCAGGGGGTGGACAAGGCTGAACGGGAGGCTCTCGCGTTGCTGTACTGGTTCTTGGTTGCCTTGAGATAATGCGATGGATTGGAGCAGGACGATGCATGCTGACGGGGCGCCTTAACGCAGTGCTCAACGGACATTGGTTGCGCAACCAGCAGGCGTCTTCGGGCGTGGGACTATTTAATCCTGGCTTGGAGCACCTTGCCTCACCTTGATCGGATGGACGGCACCGCCACTGATGCGATGTGCCCGCTGCATGTAGCAAGTGGTTCACTGTTTGGGCCAAGTCTTCGCGTTTCAGGCCTGCGTCTCGCCCAGGCTGCTACGCCACGTGCTACGTAGGACTGTGGACGCATCCGCCTGCAGTATAGGTGCGCATGCCATCTGCTTCGCTGGTCGCTCTAGGCTCGCGGTCGGACCTCTGTCGCGTTGGGCGCCTTAGGTGGTTTCCTGCAGCCCTTCCGCTTTGAAGGGCATTGCCTCTCATGTACGCAGTGCGGCAGGCTGACTCCGCCTCTGCCGAGGCAAGGAAAGGTTGATTCGCTCATGTGTAATTCTCTCATGGATCTGGTCAGGACGGGGCGAAGCTTTCGGCTGTACGACGCCAGTGCGTGTATGCGTTGGCACCTTGCAAACCTAGGTCACAGAACGTGCCGTTACAGCGAAGAGCCAAGCTTGTAGATGGTCCAAAACGATGAGTGGAAATCAGCTACGGTGTACACAGGAGGGATCCCCCTTATGAACGTGTGAACAGTGAGGCTGCAGTAGCACTCCACAAGTACGTCATAAACTCAGAGTATAAGCGGTCACGTCATATGGAGCCACGACGACGCTCACCATGTCACTCATGCAACATAATTCAACCACCGGTCAAACGCATGCGTCTCCCCGCGTCGCATTTAGTCATCAGCCTGCCCTGCCAAGCTGTTGACGTGCCCTTCACCTACCTGGGGCCACAGCACACCTCTTGCCCCGCATTCGCTCTAAATCCGAAGCCACTTTGCATACCCGCGAGTTGCATGCACGCGCAGCCGCCCGACGGCCCGATTCCATTTCCTGCGCAAACCGCTCCCCCTTTTCACACCGCCGCAGCCATCTTGCGCGCGCCCTCCGCCTCCGCCTCCTGCTGCTGCTTCTGCTGCAGCTCAAACTCCTCCATCTTCGCCATCGCCTCCCGCACCTGTCAGCCAGGAAAGGAAGGAACGGACAGAGGCCCTTCAAGTACCGTCAGCAAGCGCAACGTAAGGCACTTGTGCAAGTACACCACATGACGCGCAGCTGTGCCTCCTTTTTATGACATGCCCGCACTACCCGCACCAGGCCTCACACCTCCCCCTACCAGGCAACAGTATCGCCCCCATTCGCCTGCCCACCATCTGCTTGCGCGCCAGCTTCTCCGCGATGAACTCCTCCCGCTTGCCGCGCAGAGCCTCCCGCCGCCGCGCGCGCCGTGCCACCCGGCCCTCGCGCGTGCGGCCCGTGGCAATCAGCGGCGCCACCTCGTCCCGGTCAGCATAGTTGCCCCAGTTGCCTGCACGACAATCCACAAGCAGTGGGGTCAGCAGCATGACTACGGTGCATGCTTGCCTTGTCGGCAGCTGCTGAGCCAGCGTTGTGGCGTACGCGGGGCTAGGCGAACGCAATTCACACAGGAGCCGTAAGTACTGTTTGCCCCGGGCCCCTGCATGGCGAGTACACCCGCCGGATGAGACCGCGGCGCATGTCATGCGCTGATTCACAGGGCATGCCGGACTGCGGGGGCAAGCTGCACATGTGGAAGGGGCTGTCCCGCAAGCCGGCCACCGCACACTCCCCGTGGTGCCCGCAGTCCACGTTGGCGGTGCCGCACCGCCATGGTGGGCCACACACAAGCGACCACCGCCCCACACCACATCCACACAGCACTACAGCACGTACCGTAATGCCCGCCCTCCACCTTGGCGGGCCGCAGCAGCCGCGGCGCGGCCATGCACGCTTCGCAGCAGCAGCCGCTGAAGCGCGCCTTGCACGCGGCACAGGCAATGAACAGCTCGTTGCAGTCCACGTTGGCGCAGTTGACATGGGGCAGCTGCGAGTCGGGGGAGCCGCACAGGGAGCAGGGCACAGCGGCCGGCAGCCCGCCTGCCTCGTCTGGCGAGGAGCCAGCGGCAGCGGCAGCAGCAGCGGCGTCAGAGCCTGAGGTTTTGGTGTGGGTTGCGAGCGGGGGTGCAGGGCGGGAAGGGGAGCGGGCACGGGAGCGGGGCGCGCGAGGGTGCGAGGGTGCACAGGACGGCGGGCGGGTAGCAGGCGGTTTGCTTGTAGGGTTAGGGTTGTGACGTTTGCAAGAGGCAGGGCCGGATGGCGGTAAACACGCAGGAGGGCCGTTGACGTGGCATGCTGCTGCATTTTGAGGTTTGCGTGTGAGACCGGCGATTGGTGCCTATATCCAACACCAGGGCAAGAGCTGAGCTAAATGCGTGCGTGCGGCGGGCGGGAATTGAGGTGTGCGCACGTACTTGCGTTGCCGGCGGGGATGGCCATCCGCGCGTCGAACACGAACAGCGAGCCCTTCCAGTGCTCCCCGCCCTCGTGCCGCAGGTAGTTCTGGATGCCGCCCTCCAGCGTGTACAGGTTGGTGTAGCCCTTACGCCGAAGGAACGTGCTGTACACGTCGCACCGGATGCCTCCCGTGCAGTACATCTGTACGGCATCGCGTACGGTACACGGCGCAGCTTGGGGCAAGGGCGGGAGGGTAGCCTGGAGCTGCAGCAATTCCTTCTTGCATCTCCTTTACAAGCGATTCGCCACTACGAACCACATTGCGGCGGGGTACGTAAATGCATTTGTCCCTCTGGCATAGCCAAAACTTGTCATGGGACTGGCAGGCCGTTAGCGGCTGGACACACGGTGCATGTGCGCCACCCACCATGACCGGCGCGTCCTTGTCCACGTCCTTGAGGTACGCTGGCACCTCGGCCTCGCTCTCGCCCACCGGCGTTTCCGCAAACACCTCCTCCTGCGGCCGCTCCGCGCCCACGAAGTGCCCCGCGTCCCACTCGTAGTCGTTGCGCACGTCAAGCACCGTGATCTTGCGCTCCTGCGGGGCAGCGGGGGTGTTCGTGGGGGTGTTCACGGGGGTTTTCGTGGGGGTGTTCACGGGGGTTTTCGCGGGGGTGTTCACGGGGGTGTTCGTGGGGGTGTTCGCGGCTGTTGTGTGGCGATGCAATGCGGTTGGTACGTGTGGCGCCCACAGAATGCACGGCTGCCGCCGCAGCCCTTCATTCGTGCATTCGTACTGCATACCTGCTTTACTCTGGTGCAGAGGGATTACCGCTACGCGCTATTACAACAAGGACACTAAGCCTGCCCCACCCCAGGCCGTGGCGCCGCACTTTGGTCTGCACATCTATCCGCTTCCACGCTCATCGCTCTGGCTTTTCCAGACACAAGCTCTGATCCCAGTCCGGATTATCGGTTACATACTAGACACGACGGGGGCCCCGTCCTCAGGGCCGCCCCGCGGCGCCCACCTGGGCCTCTGCAATCATTTGCTTCCACGCCGCCGGCTCCAGGGGCGTGGCCCTGGCCGCCGGGTCCGTGATGGGCTGCGCCTCCATGCCGCCCGCCAGCGAGATCAGGTTGGGCTTGTACTTGAGGCGCAGCTTGGGGAACGCGTGGCCCTGCGCCGGCCACAGCGTGTAGCGCAGGCCCTGCAGGGGGAAGAGCGGGGTGCCGCGGGCGGCAGTGAGCCGGAGGAGCGGCGCGGGTTGAACGTGCCAAACAGGGGCTCTTGCAGAGGACAGACCTCGTCGTGCAGGTGCTGCTTTGCGTCCTGGTGTGGCTAGCGCTGTTGTGGGTGGGGCTGGCAGCGGAGCAGCTGGATGCCGGGCAACGCCGGCCAGGCCTGCAACGTGCAGGTGTGCTGCGACATTCGGCGGCGAGCAAGCCAGTCAGCCACGCCAGCTGGCCCCCGTCCCCGCACCTGGAAGCCCGGCTGCTGCTTGACCCACTCCGCGTAGGCGGTGGCGTCCGCCACTGTGCCCCCCGCCTGCACGTTCATGCCCTGGGAGGAGATGTAGATGCGGCCGCGCACGTCCAGGCCCATGTCGGACATGAAGCGCCGGTGCCGCTCCACCTCCTGCGTGCGGACGCGGCGGCAACAGCAGTAGCGCCAGCGGCGGTGATGATGGGAGAACACGTATCGGCAGTAGCGGGTGGGTGTGGGGTGCCCAAGGCTTCATGGTGTGGCTGGAGGGGCTGAGGCACCAACAACTCGCGGAGCGAAGCACCATATCTAGCCAGAGGGAGTACATGCCGAAGGTGTGCCTGGTTCACCCACAAGCGACGGTGGATAGCACATCTGTTGTATAGATATATTGATGTAATCAACTAGCTCCAGCCCTGCAATCGCCGCGTCAGAGGGCGGGAGTTGGCTGTCTGGGGCGGCTGTACCATGTGCCGAATGCCGTTGCCCGGCGGTGCATTACAAGCAGTCGCTGCCGCAGCTGCATTGTCATGACTATGACCGGCATTAGCTGGTAGTGTGCTTGTGGTGCATGGCGTGTGCAAAACATCATGTTTCCCCTTGGGCTGGGCGCGAGGGTATCTGATCAGCGCGCAGCTGTCGGCGCACCCATACACTGCCCCTGGTACGTCAACGTACCTCCTGTGGGGTTGGTACCTCAGTCAGGTGGTAAAAGTTTAGTACGCAGAACGCCTCAGGATCCGATGGCGGCACGAGCTCAGGCGGCATTCCGGGGCGAATGGTTGCAGACGCAGCGCTGGATGGCGACGACGGAGCGCTGTCGCCCATGGAGTCGACAGCCCGGCAGGACACCCAAGGGCGAAGCGATGCCGCGCGTGAGGACACGAAGCTGACGCTGATACTTGCGGATGTACTGCAGCTGTTGCAGGTCCCAAGGCTGGGTGCGCAGAGTGCGCTGCGCTGCACTAGTGGCACAATTGGCCGCAGCAACGACGCGGAGGCCGTGCCACAAGAATGAGGCGCTTGCAGTTGTCGGCTTTGCATTATGGGCGTTATGAATGAGTTGATAGGCTTCGTTCGGAGGCGCCTTAGCACGGTGCTTGTGGCGACGCGAAAGGCCGACGGCCAAGGGCTTGCTGGACTGCTGCTCAACAGTTCAGCTAGACCTATAATGAAGCCACTAATTGCATGATGGATTTAAGTCGGATGGGCCATACGTAGACTGAACGGGTGGGCTAATTCCCTGCATGGGGTGCAACATTCCTTCAGCAGTAAAGCACTACAACGAGACACGGCGCGCTCTTGCTGTACAACAAGAGAGTGCGGTTCCAGCACGCCCTCAGCTAGCCCCCTACTTTTGGGGAAGCTATCCACAAGGTCGCGGGCGACGAGTTTTTTTCCCGCTATCTTTGCTCCTCTCTGCCGCGCCGGAAGTCTTTCATCATGACGACAGATAACGAGACCGCTTTAGAGTCCTAGTTGCAGCTGGGACACCATGGCCTTTTATCCAGCTGCAGCTTCTGGGCCCTAGCGCAGTTCAGGCCTCTGCACCAAACGGGACTCTGGCCGCTTTTGCGGTTCCATGTCTCTGGTAAAGTCGCTAACCCGGCGCTCTGGCTTCGGTGGCATCGGCGACGGGAGCGGAGGCCGAACCGACCTCCTCCTCCGGTTTTTTGAGAGTCAGTTCTTCGATGAATGGATCGCGCTGCAGTAAGTGGATGCTGCGAAGGACTTATGTCCGCGGGTACAAGGCGCTCCTCGAGGAGTGAAGGAATACCTGAACCGGTCTGCTGCGTCTCTGCAGATACCTCTTCAACAACACGCAACCTGGTGTCCAAGACTATCTGTGCAACCGGTTGCATGAGCTAGGCGAAACCGCGATCGAGAAATTCCTATTGCAGTTTGTATACTTGGCGGTCAGTAAACCAGGGCACGCGCTTGAACGCACCATCATCGACCTATGCAGCAAGTCCTTTCGGATTGCTATCAAGGTGGGGGCATGGGCGCTTATCATGTGTCGTCTGGCTGTCCCGAAACAGAGGTGCTGCCTGACACCATTTGATTCACAGCTTCCATGCGCCGGGCTTTGCGCGTTCGCTCACCTCTCTCATGCCTGCGATGTGCTTTTCTGATTCGTAACAATGCCATGCACCGCGCAGACCCAATGGCTGCTGGTGGCGCTCTGCCAGGACCAGCCCAAAAACAAAGCCCTAGAGGCGTTCAGAGAGCGGGCCTACCGGGCTGCGCTCGAGGGCAAATGGGTGGGTCGCACAAACACTGCCGGGGCACTGCAAGCTCGTCAGCCGCTGTCACCGGTAAATATCTCCAGCTGACGCACAACCCCTACTCACACTCGTGCCTGCTCACAGGAGGTGCCAATCCGGAACCCACGGCTTGACCCCCTCAGCCCCATCAACAGCCAGCTCGTCAGCCCTCCTTTCAGCCCTCCCTTCAGCCCCGCTACTTCCATGCTGCTGTCCTCCGTGCCTCCAGCCCCGCCCCTGACACAGCCCCGCACGCAGCACACGCCCAACCAGCAGCGCATCACCGACGCAGTGGGCGCCTACGCTGCCCAGCAGGCGCTGCCCCCTCACCACGAGCTCTCCCCCGCCACGCAGCCCCCCGGCAAGATGGTCATGTCCCCGCCGCCCTCCCGCACCAAATCCTCCTCGGGCCTGTTCGGGGCCGTCAGCAGCGGTGACGGTGGCGGCCTCGTGTCGGGCCTGCACATCGACCTGGGCTGCCTGCCAGCCCCCGAGTCGCGCGGCCTGTCCCTGGGACCCGGCATCCCGCCCCCTGCCCCAGTCAATGCACCGCGGCCTTACCTCTCCAATGGCCACGCAGTGCCGGGGCCCCTGGGTGGTCCGATGGCCGTCGCTGCACCTGCACTCCCACCTGCGGCGAACGGCACCCCGGGGCCAGGCTCCTCGGTGTTCGCAGCGCCGACGGCGGCTGCGGCAGTGGCCGCGGCCGGCGGCGCTACTGCTGCTGCTGCGGCGGCGGCGGCGGCGGCGGTGCAGCTGCTGCCGCCCAGCGCCAATACCACGCCGCCGCGCCCCGGCGGCGTTGCGGCCTCGCTTGCAGCCTCCGCTGCCGCTATGCTGCTGGATCGCATCCAGTCCATAAAGCGTGAGCTGGGGGAGGGCGAGGGGGTCAGCGCCCTGCTGGAGCGGTCTGCCAAACAGCAGGCGGCGGGGGGTGGCACGGTTGCGGTGGAGGACGAGGCCGTGTTCTCAGACGACGAGTTCACGCGGCCCATGTCGCCCCTCACGCGCCTGCGGTACGACACCTTCGGCGCCACGCTGGACTTTGTGGACGCGCTGTGCGACGCCAGCAGTGCGCTGACGAGCTACTCGCAGGAGGAGCGCCACCGGGCGCTGCGGCACTGCCTAGAGCACATCAACCGCGAGATTGACGCGGCCAACCGCCGGGACGTGGCTATCTGGTTCCCCATGGGCCGCGGGGGGGACCGCGTGCTCCGGCTGACGGCGCGGGAGGCGGTGCTGCTCAACTCACGGGAAAAGGTGGGGAAGAACAGGGCTGGACCACACGAGGAGGTGGGACCAGGCCGAGTGAATCCTAGAGACATTGGTGTGACATGAGCTGTTGCCTGTGCACGTGGGGTTCGTCTGGGTTGCAGAGAGCTGCCGGGTCCTGATGCCTTGCTGCTTCCGTTTTGTTGGCTGCTGCTGCCGTCCACAGGCGCCGTTCATGCTGTTCGTTGAGGTGCTAGAGGGCCAGGCGGATGCGGGCGGTGCGGCGGGCGACAAGGGCCAGCCGCTGTTTGGCGGCGCGGAGGGCATCGCCTCAACGGCCGGGGCGGTGGCGGGGGCGGGGCAGCGGCGGCTCAGCGGGGTCTTTGGCGGCGGCGCGGAGGGCGCGTCGGCAGGCGCTGGCGGGCGGCACGTGGCATCGGCGGGGGGCATGCCGGCGGAGCCTGTCGTGCAGTTTGGGAAGCGGGAGACGTACGGCATCGCGCTTACGGGGATAGGGCCCGTGGGTCCGTCGGGCGGGGGCATGGTGCTAGCGGGCAGCTACAATCCGCACCACCATTTGCACCACTCGCCGCAGCACCATCCACAACAGCACCACTCATCGCAGCAGCACCATCAGCCGGGGCATGGACAGGGACACGGGGGTGGGAACGTGAACGGACAACACCACGCCGAGGCCAACGGCATCGGGTGCCAAGCGGACAGCGTAGATGGCTGCAGTCAGGTGAGGCAGGGGTCCTAGCAAAACGGGGATCCTTACCAGCTGCATGGCGGGAGCCTTTGAGCCCTAACCGGCTTGTCTTCCAACACCCCTTACATCTGGCATCGCCCTTTCCCAGTGCGCATCTATATAGTTCCCACAGTTCAACGCTACTTGATGCCATGCGTTCTGCAGGTGGGCAGCACCACCAGCGGCCGCGCCAGCCTGCCATCGCATGGCCACGCGCCAACCGCGGACACGCTGTCCACCGCCGCCGACACCCCCGGCGGCCTCAGCCCCAGCCTGTCGCTCTCGTCACAGTTCCGGTCCATGGCGGGCAGCCCAGCCAACGGCCACTCCGCCGCCGGCACCGCGCCGCCCTCCTCCGGCGGCGCAGCGCCGCCAAGCGGGTCCGTAACGCCCGCCGCAGCTGCCACTTCCCATCACAGATACCCGAGCTTTTCGGACAAGGGCAGCCAGCTGCCGCAGCAGCAACAGCAGCAGCAGCAAAGTCAGCAGCCACAGATCCTCGCGCCCACGCCCACCTACCCAACGGGCGCTACAACCACCTTGGTGTCGCTGCTGGCGGCCGCGCAGGAGCAAGCGGCGTCCGTACTGTACGGCAGGTCAAGCCCTAACGTCACCGACGCTGCGACGGCGGCGCCGGCCGCTCCGCAAAGCAGCGCGCTGCTGCCGCCGCTGCCGACGCCGGCGGCCACTACTGCCGCTGCGCCGGCGGCGGTGGTCATCCCGACCCGCAGCACGTCATCCAGCAACATAGCGGCAGCGGCACTCGCCGCCATGGCGGCGGCCAACGGCCATAACGGTCATCACGGCACCGCCCACGGCACCAGCAGCCTCGCCTGCACCTCGCCGCCGCAGCTGGTCACATCCACTAGCAGCAGCAACGTCAACCCACACCCAACAGCTGGGTCCGCGCTGCCGACTGCACCCACACCCACACCAACGTGCGAGGTGCTGCACCTCCGGCGCAACAGCGGGGGCAGCGCCCAAGGCATCCTCAGGGTGCCCGCATCTCCGCGCGCCGCCATGCTGCCTGTGGGCGGCATCGGCTTGCCTGATCAGCACGGAGCCAGCAGTGCTGCGGGGGGTGCTGGCGGCCCTACGGCAGCGGCTTTCCCAGGAGTTTCACGTCCGCCGCCTGCACCCCCCGCACCCCTGCTACCGGCGGGCAGCATGAGCCCCATATCAGCTGCCAGGGAGGTATCCCCACAGACGACGTCCCACGGGGGCGGGGGCCTACTCAGCGCAAGCACGCTGCTGCGACGGGTGCTGGGGGACAAGGTGGCAGAGGAGGCGTCTGGCGGCGGGGCAGCAGGCAGCGGCGGGGCTGGAGGGCCTGTCGCAGGCCCTGCTGGGGGTTCCAGCGGCACGGGCGTGCCTTCGGGCGCAGGGGCGGCCGCCGGGCGGGGCTTTAGCGTTGTGAGGTGAGTGCTACGGTTGGCATTGGGTCAGGGTTGCTGCAGGGCCGAGGGCGGGCGTAGCTTACGATCCGTGCATCGGGCGTGTTGTGTGCGCGGTGGTGGTGCTTGACGGGTGTGCCCCTTCTCCCGCGGCAGGTCGCTGTGCTTCTCTACTCCCGACTCGGGGGCAGCGAACGGAGGGCCGCAGACGGACAGCATCGCCTCTGCGGCCGCGGCGGCGGCGGCCGGGCGCCTGCCTCCTGGGCCGCGGCTGTCCGCACCTTCGCAACCGCAGGGCGGCGCTGTGGGTGGGGTTCAGCTGACGGAGGAGGAGTACCAAGAGCTCGTTGCATCAGGTGGGTCCAGGTGCACAGCGCTAGCGGTTGTCGTCCAGTTGCGCTGCCGGGCAGATGGGGCTTGGTAAGCATGCAAACGCGGATTGGTACTGGAGAGAGCACTCACAGGGCCGAAATGTGGGGACGGGCAAGGTACCGCCAACAAGAGTTCACTGCGCATGAGGATCCTGCATGGCCTTGCGTGTCCCGATGTTCCGCACTGCGCGTGTGACTTGTGCTAACACCCGTAAGCACGGGCGCGCCACCCTGGGCCGCAGGCTGCTTGAGCCCTCCCCCCAACGTCAAGTCCGACCCCATCATCGCCAGTAAGCTCAACAGCCTGCTGGCCTCGCTGCGCGGTGAAGCCCCCCTGGTGCGGGTCCGCCTCCGCGTGCTGCCAGAAGCTGCAAGAGCAGGAACAGCAGCAGCAGCAGCAAGGAATGGCAGGTCCGGTGGTGGCGCGAGTGCCGGCCCGGTATCGCTCTCCAACGGTTCCAACGGCCCGTTGGCCTCGTCATGGCACGCGGCAAGCCAAGGGCATGGGCAGGGACAAGGGCGGGAGCAGCCCCTCACCAGCCCCTTTGACCGCAGTGTGTCGCACGGGGCGACAGGGATGTCTGACACAAGCAGCGGCAGCCACCACGCTCTCAGCACCTCAGCCGCGAGCGACGCCGGGGGCTCGTTCTCTCTCGGGGGGCTGACGCTGGGCGGACGTGGTAGAACGGGGGCAGGGGCGGGGACGGCCCCTGGCTCTGGGCAGCCGCCGCTGCCTCCGGCGAGCACCTGCTCTGCGGACAGCAACGGCCCCGCCAGCGGCAGCCTAGGAGACAGCGGCCTGCTCGACAAGAGCAAGGCGATGGCGTTGCTGTCCAAGCTGGGGCTGTACCGAAAGAACCCTAGCGAAGGCGATGGGACCAGTTCCAGCACCGTCACCGGCTTCGGAGCCTCCGGCTTGAGCAGCAGCGGCCTGTTCGGCGGCGGCGGAGGGGCGGGGCACGGCCTGCCGCCGCTGCCACCCGCGCAGCAGCACCAGCAGCAGGACCTGTCCAGCAGCTACCACCAGCACGGCGGGGAGGGGCCGGCGCAGCCGCGGCAGCCCGGGGGGCGGGGGCTACTGTACAGCGGGCCGCGGCTGGTGGCGCTGTCGCTGGAGGTGTGCTCTGGAGTGAACCTTGCCATACCGTCGCCCCACCGCAAGAGCCGCCGCACGCCCTCCGTGGAGGCGATTGAGGCGCTGGCAGGTGGGCAGGGGGGGCATACGCATGGGCACGAACCGGGACATGGGTGGACACATGCACCTGCACGGGATGAGCGGACGGAAGCACAGATTGGGAGTTGCATGGGGGCCAGGCGAAGGAGCGGGTAAGCGCGGAGCCCTGACAACCTGCTCCAGTTATGTGCAAAGGATGAGGCAGCACGTCGCAGACAAGGTTCACTATAGTCGCGATGGGTTGTTATACCAGACATGTGACAATGCTGTGGCAATGCGTCGGTCGACCAGTGACGCAGGGTGTGACACGTGTAGCTCATCCCGCCATATCCGTAACCCGTGTACCCACAGACAAGTACAAGATCCACAAGATGCCGCCCCCGTATGAATGCGGCCCGCCCATGACCATCCCTGCCGGCTCGTACGGCGGCTCAGCCAACGACCTGTACGGCATGGCCGAGCACCCGGACGAGGGGGAGGGCGCGGAGAGTGGCGGCGGCGGCGGCCTGGCGTCGCCGCAGCTGCAGCCCATCCTCTCGGCGGCGGCGGCGTCGGAGCACGCCGTCGGTGGCAGCGAGCTGTCCTTTTCCACCGCTGCCATGGCAGCAGTGGTGGGGTCGAGGTCTGGCGGTACGGAGGAGGGCGCGGACGGCAGCGCACTGGTGTTCAGTGTAGGGGAGGCGGCGGCGGGGCAGCAGGCGGCAGTGGCGGTTGCGGTGGTGGCGGAGCCGGCAGGGCCGTTCTCCGGCGCGGGGTCGGCGCTGGCGGCCAGCCTGCAGTCGGGGCTGTCGCGCATGCTGTCGCGGGCGACGGGGAACAGCCAGCAGGCGGCGGAGCAGCAGGCGGCGGGAGGGGAAGGGGCAACGGCGGGCAGTACCGCTGGCGGCAGCGTACCTGCGGGGGGCCTGTCATCGCTTGCGTCTAGTGTGTCGACTACCGCCGCGGGTGCAAGCCCTCGGGGGTCCAGCCCCACGCCTATGCGGGGTCACGCGAGCGGGGGGAGCAGCAGCAGCCGCAGCACCTCGCCGCTGCCTGCCTCCGTGGCGTCGGGTGGCGGGCCCGCCAGCAGGCTTGCGCGGCTGCTGGGCGGCGGGGACAAGGACAAGGGGTCGGGTGCAGAGAGTAGTGAGAGGTCGCAACCTGGCCACGCTGGGGGCGGCAGCGGGCCGGTAGCGGTTGGCGGGGGAGGGGGAGGCGGCAGCAGCAGCAGCAGCATCAGGTTTGGATCGTCGCCGGTGCGCGGGAGGGGCGTGGAGCGGCCGGAGGACCGGGATAGGCAGCAGCAGGAGCGGCAGCAGCCGGAGACTTTTGACGAGCGGCGGCGGCGGGAGGCGTGCGCGGTGTACGGCGAGCGGTGGGCGGCGCGCGTGAAGCGCATCCAGAAGGAGTCGCCGCACGGGAGGAGGGCGGGCTGGGCGCTGCGGTGTGTCATCGTCAAGAGCGGAGACGACTGCCGACAGGTGGGTGCTGGTGCGGCAGTGCTGCGAAGGAGGACACGTGGCAGCAATGCCGGTAGGCACGACGCTGTGGCTTGTGGGACGCTGGGTCTATGGGCGCCGTGGCGACAAGCGAGCAACAACAGGTGCAGGCTTGGGTCATGGCACGGCCACGGACCACACGAATGGTGGTAATGGTGGCAGTAGCCACAAGGTTACGGGACGTCTGAGACATCCTCCTGTGCTCTGTGTGCAGGAGCTGCTGGCGCTGCAGCTGATCCGTGCCTTCGGGGACATCTTCCGCGAGGCGGGGCTGCCGCTGTGGGTGCGGTCCTACGAGGTGCTGGTCACCAGCAACAGGTGCGGGCAGGTGCACGGGGTGGAGCGGGTGCAGCAAGGGCTCGCCACACAGGCAGCGGCCCCGGCGCAGGGCTTGCTGCATACGGTCTGCTAGCGTTCAAACTTGAAGCACCGCCACACAGCGGCAGCCGCGCTCACCGTGTGCCCTGTTGCCGCCACTCGCTTCCTGAACCCACACCCTGCTACCAGGACGGCGCTGATCGAGATGGTCCCTGACACGCTGTCCATCCACACCGTCAAGTCCCGTTCGCCGCCCGGCACCTCGCTGTCCGACCACTTCTTTGCCAAGTTCGGGCGGCAGGGCACGCCCGGCTGCACGGCGGCGCAGCGGCGCTTCACGGAGAGCATGGCGGCCTACAGCCTCATATGCTACCTGCTGCAGATAAAGGACCGGCACAACGGTGCGTGTAGCTGGACGGGGTGCATGGGTTGCAGGGGTAGCAAATGCGTATATTAAGGTAAGACTAGGGGCACAAGGGGGCGACATCAATGGCAAGGCACAACGGTGCGTGGGTAGCAATGCAGTGGTTGTGCTGCGTGCGACCCTCGGCAAGCAGCAGGAGCTGCTGTAGGCGTGAGGGAGAAGGTGGTGGTGGTTGGGCTGGTGCTCTGCTGCCTTGGTGTGCGTGCGCAATGATTCAGGGCCTGTGCGAGCGATTCAGTCGCTTGTGCCCTGTCCGCTCTTCGTCGCACGTCCCAGCTTCTCCCGCCGTATCTGCCCAACTTATCACATTGTGACGCCTCACGTCCTGCCCACCTTCCCGCACGCTCCGGCACACCTTCCCGCACGCTCCGGCACACCTTCCCGCACGCTCCGGCACACCCGCCAGGCAACATCCTGCTGGACGACGACGGCCGCATCGTGCACATCGACTTTGGCTTCCTGCTGTCCAACTCGCCCGGCGGCGTCAACTTCGAGGCGGCGCCCTTCAAGCTCACGCGCGAGCTGCTCGAGGTCATGGACAGCAACAGCGACGGGCGGCCGTCGGAGATGTTCGACTACTTCAAGGTCCTCATGATACAGGTGGGTCAAAGGACTGGGGCGACATGGTGGCGCCCGACCCCTGCGCAGAGGTCGACAAGCTACGTTGTGCTTCCATGGCGTTTGCTTGCCCGGCTGCCCGTACGAGCTGCAGTTGCGCACAGCTACAGGGCCGCGGCGAAATTTCAGCGCCGGGGGCGCCGTGCTCATGTACCGCACATACTCTAGGGGCGTTGGTCATTAGCTTGGCAAATTACTCCAGGGGCGACGAGGGCCGCGTATCCACTCCACGTCTATGTCCAGCCAGTTACGGTGTTCCCCCGGCCCCCGGTCACCCCAGGGCTTCCTGGCCCTCCGCAAGCACAGCGACCGGCTGGTGCTGCTGGTGCGCATGATGAGCCGCAGCGGCTTCCCCTGCTTCAAGGCGGGCGAGCGGGCAGTCAAGGCGCTGGAGAAGCGCATGCAGGTGGGGACGGTGGATGCACGAATGCAAAATTTGTTACCGCATGGCTTGACATGAGACTGGTCAGGATGCAGAGTGGGATAACGGGGATAACGGGGAGGATGGCTGGCGGGTCAAGGGAGCGGGCCGTTGAAGGCGCAGGTACAGGTGGAGATGGGCCGGGTGAACGCAGCGCGGAGAAGTGAAGGGAGCAGTAGTGAGTAGCGCCCACGGAGAGCGAAAGGGGCTGGGGGCGCTGCGGTTGCGGTCGTGCCGTTGGACGGAACCCTTAACCGCGTCTCCCTGCTGCTGCTGCCCCTTCCCCGCCCCCTGCTCGCAGCTGTCGCTGACGGAGGTGCAGTGCGTGTCGCACGTGATCGGGCTGATCGCGGAGAGCCTGGACGCGTGGCGCACCAGGCAGTACGACTACTACCAGCGGGTGCTTAACGGCATCCTGTAGATAGGGGCAAGCGAGGCCGCCTGGCCTTTCCTCCTTCCCCTTATCCTCCAACCCCTCGATTGGAGAGCGGGTGCCCAACGGCATCCTGTGGGGAGAGCGCGGCCACCTGCCGTGCCCTGCTTCCAGTCTCCTTGGGCAGGGGTAAACCACCTCACCCTGTCCTTGTTGTGGAGAGCCAATATTGCTCAGGTAGAGGCTCTGCAGTGTCATACGCGATGGCTGTGGGAGGAGCTGGCGGCGATTGCATTTCGGGGAGGGGAGCATGCCAGATGGCTGCAGTTGTGGGGTAGCCGCGAGGTGCAGACTGGGAAGAACGGTTTTGGGGGTAGGGGTGCCGAGCAGGGGTCCCAGGTTTGCTTGGCAGGCAGAGCAGCGGGGGTTTGGGGTGTGGGGAGTGGTCAGCAGATGTTGGGAAAGGAGCCTGCGATCGAGTGCTGTGGAGAGCGCAACAGGGCCCGCGGTAGCGTGGCGCACCCATGCCTGCTGAGCGGGGCCGCGGGGACAGGGGTCATGGGGTTGTGCGAGGCAGAGGGGTTCAACGGCAAAGAAGAGAGGGCATGGAGGTTTAGGCGCGGCGCCGGGGACCGTTTCTGGCGCCGCGAGGGGATGACATGCTGCAGCGAGAGGGGCTTGCTGTCGCTGACGCACCTGAAGGGCCAGTGGTGTACAGGGATGTGGGTTTGCATGCGCGACAAATGGCGGCGGGGCATGGGGCCGGAGTGGAATAGTAGTGAAGTGTGGGCAAACCAAGCAAAACGGCAGACAAGCCGTGTGCTCGCTGGGCAGGGGAACATGGACGGTGGCAGGCCGTGACCTGACGATGGGTAACGACGGTGGCAGCTGTAGACCTGCTGAAGACTTGGTAGTGCATCACTATGCAGTGCAGCGTCCTGAAAGTGCGTCTTCGGCGTGAGTTGCTGTCTATCGTGTTTGGTCTGATGCAGGGTGCTATTTGGAGGGCGTCGCACCGGTGGTGCCTTGCAGAAGCAGTTGAGACCTGAGTTTGGGCCGGGTATCGTCGAGTGCTGGCGCTATCGGCGGACAAGGCACCATGGCAGGACGCAGCCTTCGTGCTTAGGCTGCCCGACCCACCTTCGAGCGCAACGACCTGCTCGCGCTGCTGGCCTTTCCGCGCGAGTCTTACACTAGCCGTGAACACTGTGTGCCTGTGTCCGCTTGCTTGCATGCTTGACCGTAAAATTAGGTGACCGCACGATGGTTGGAGGACGTTCCAGGTTGCCGTGTTGAGTCTTTGCAATTCCTAGGATATCGCACATCGACTTCACTAGTTTGGTGGCGTCCTGATGCCAAGCGTGGGACTTGCGTTGCTTCTCCTGCGCTTTCGCTTTACTCATGTACAGAAACAAGGGCGGAGCAAGGGTAGGAAGCAACTGGGCCTGGTATGGGTACCTGGGGGTTTAGGTGGCATCAGCACAGACTGTGGTGTGGACTGACACGGCAGTTTCCTTGGGTTCCTGTCCTACAAATGACAAAGAGAAGAGGTTCATGTCGCGTTTAAGTGTGGTGGGTGTGCTATTGTTTACGGCATTGCTTCTGCTGGTGCGCAAAGGCACGTACGGCAAGCGTGTACTTGGCAATATGAATGCGAGCGGCGCCTGACGCTGCTGCCGTACGTGCTGGCTGAGGTTATGAGAGGTTAACGAGATGGTAGCAGCAATGCACACGGCCGGCTTAGGTTTGGGCGTCAACCAGTGTCGCGATATAGCAAGGGATGCTGGCGTGGGGTGCTGGTGTTGAGCTCCTGTCGCTGCGCTTCACCGTTTTTAACCTGTCTTCTGCTGTTGCCTCAGTTCCATGAACGTTGCAAGTAACACACCGCGGAGAAACATGTACAGCAACCGCTGCGCACTCCGTGCCTGCTGCTGCCGTACTGCCACCCTTGTGGGCTTGCCGGTTTCTCCATCACACGGGCCCCGCATAGTAGAGCACGCAACATCCAGCCCGCCTGCTGGCGGTATGTATGCCGCCACCCAGGATGGTTATTACAGTACCATAGTTATCGCCGAACAGCACTACGTTTTGACACGGGGCATGAGCCTTGATTGGTTGCTATGAGGAGGTGGAGGTGCATGTGGGCACACCAGGCGAGGACCGAGGAGTACGAAGCAGATGTTACAAGAGGGGCCAGGGTGAAGCATGAGAGTCCATGAACACCTAAAGACCTGTGGGGCAGTACATCCCCGCCTCTCGGGGGAGCCCCTT
>QAXN01000252.1:0-49437 GCA_004335795.1 Chlamydomonas sp. 3222 | reverse complement strand
CGTGTCCCTGATTGCCGGAGCCAGCCCTGCCCCGTTATGGGACGAGGCTGCGCCCTGGAAGGGGGCCAAAACTGTAAATCCATACATACATACGGTGTCTCTCAACTCCTCTGCCAGTGATGGAATCCTCCAAAAATTGAGTACGTACAGGCTGCTGGGGGCGTGTGATGGCGCACAAGTCATTCCATGCAAGCTGCTGTGGCCTCGCTGGACCAACTTGGCGAAGGGCAGGACGCCCCCGCGCGTCGTTTTTGTCATCGCCCCAGCAGCACCTCACGCTGTACGACGGCTGCACGTGTATCCTTTTGAACGCCGCATGGCTACGGGGGGCCAAAAGGCGTCATGAACCGCACTGGCATGGCGAGTGCGGTGGGGCAGACCTCAGACCTACTGCTCGCGGCTGAGTCCAACCCCTAACCCTTCAGCACGACAGCGCCTTTGCCTAGTACGGAGACACGTCAGGCATGCAGTGGTGTTGTGTACAAGCTTGGAAGCTCTGTTCCGCTGCACGAGCCAGGCTGCCGTGCACTGGGTAGGGCAAGGAATGACGGGAGCGCCCTCTGTCACGGTCGATGAGGACCACATCAATATCAGCGCTGACGCATGGACCCGCGTATTAGATTTTTCGCAGTGCGTCTGCAAGACCGAAATTAGAATGATAGTATGTAATTACGCCGGGGCGTTCGGGCTCACTTCCCGCAGGGTTCGGAGCACTGGTTTCGGAACAAGGCGGGAGCCATGGTCTTCCTAGCTTCTAGGATACATACATGTCAATGCGATTAACAAGTCACTTGAAGTCGCGTTGTCGTCATGCCGTTCTACAAGACTATAACCAGTTATCCTCACTTTGTGCCAGAACAACGCCGTGGACGCTTACCTTCCCGCAGATGGGAAGCTTCCATCTTCAAGCGCAAATGTTTGTGAGCGTCGTGCGGTTGCCAGGAGCCGGCAGGTTGAGAACCTGCTGAGCAGACAACGGGCCTCGGGGGAGCCCACGCCGGCACAGCTTCATAGGATGGCTGAGCTCGCTGCCCAGCACCGCATTCTTATGGTCAGCGGTAAGGTCTGGCTCCTTCGACGCTGTATATACCGTGCTGTTGGGGACAGCACATCTGAACTTGCAAGGTCCACCACGTGTGCTGGCGCGCACGTGCAACCGTGCCGACAGCTCAATATCATCAGCAACACGACGTGCGTTATCTGCAGACTTCTTCTACCCTAACTTTGGAGGAGTGGAAAACCATATATACCAGCTTTCACAATGCCTCATGAGCTTGGGGCACAAGGTAATCGCACGCGAGCGTGAGGCAGGGCTTGCAGTTCCGTGGGGCGGAGGCCACACTCACAAACAAACATACACCGGCGGGGGAAAGGCGTGCCCCGCCCCCTGCCATGCACCTCCAGTGCGCCCTAGTGCTGCCGCACCGGTACTCACACGGCAGTACTGCATGTGCCACGTGCTAGGTGGTGGTGGTCACCCATGCGTACGGCGACTGCGCGGGTGTGCGGTACTTGACCAACGGCCTCAAGGTGGGCGGGCTGCGGGCAATGCCGCATGCCATGCGATCGATGCCGTCCAGCTTTGCGAACAGGCACCTAACCCCGGTGCACTTCACGTCTGCACGCTGCTGCTTGTGTATGTCGCCTTGTCGTGACACATCTACCATAGGCACACTGGGGTGCCTAGGGTGCATCGGGGAACCACCATGGGGGCTAGATGTAGGGTTGCGAGCAGACAGTGGCCTTCTTGGGTGCGCTGCTCGCCCAGGTGTGCTCCCGCCGCTGCGTTGTGCCACCTGGCCTCCCCTCTGCCCTTCCATCCGGCACCTCAACCCCGCCAGGTGTACTACCTCCACCGGCTGCCGTTCCTGCAGCAGAGCACCTTCCCCACGCTGCTGGGCTGGGTGCGGCTGCTGCGCCTCATCGTCATCCGCGAGCGCATTACGCTCGTGCATGGGCACCAGGTGGGGGCGGGGGACAAGGCAGTGCAGGCCTCATCATGGACGCAGGGTTTGGCAGTGCCTGCATGTGTGGTGTCCGCGGTTGCGTGCCAGTGTGACGCCATTGTCCTGTTTGGGCGGGGGGCGGAACGTGGGACTTGAGGCTTGGCACGTGGGAGGGGAGGTTGGGCGGCTGGGCGGTCGGGTCCTTGGGCGTGGCTTGCCCGTGGGCATGCTTGCGCGACAAGCGCGGATGGCATTCGAGGGCAGCGCGTGCATGCCTGCCGTACGACGTGGGTAGGGGCGAGCACGATCGAGACGCGGCACTCGGAGGGGGAGGACGTGAGACCTTGACGCGGGTGTCTCAGTTGGCAGGCGGGCATGCTTGTGGGGAGCTGCAGACGCGTGTGCAAAAGGGCTGGGGGCTGCTGGTGTTGGGTCGGACAGGTCGCTGCAGGACAGCCGCCGGCACTGAAAGGGTACCGCACCTTGACGCGCTGCTGAAAGTACACCTAGCTGAGCCAGACCTAGCTGAGCCCTGGCTCAGCAGGCCCTAGTCAGCTGGCTTGCTGGCTCACCGCCTGTCCACACACTAGTAGCGTAACCCGTTCTTCCTGGTCGCTCCCGTGCCGCCCTCTTCCCCCAAGGCATTCTCCACTATGGCCCTAGAGGCGTGCATCAACGCGCGAAGCATGGGGCTGAAGGTGGGTGCTGCACAGTGCCATCGTGCAGGGCATGTCCCCGTGTCCGTCACAGCGTTAGAACGCAGGATACAGCGGCGCCGCTGGAGCGCCAAAGCGCTGGGAAGGTGCACATGAGCGCCGCTGGCTGTGTGCCTTCCTGCACGCGCCTGCACCCAGACACCCCATGCTACTACGCGCAACACTTCGCAAATCACTACACTCTCCAACGCGCACGCCCGTAATATCACCATCGCATCTCTACCCTCAACCTCCCGTCCCCCACCGTTGCTCGCTTCCTTTTCTCCTGGTGTTTGCTGCCCGCGCCGCCCGCTGCGCCACACAGGTTGTGTTCACGGACCACTCGCTGTTCGGGTTCGCGGACGCCGCCTCCATCGCCACCAACAAGCTGCTCAAGGCGGTGCTGGCCGACGTGCACGCCGTGGTGTGCGTCAGCCACACCAGCAGGGAGAACACCGTGCTGCGGGCCTGCCTGCCGCCGGACACCGTGTCCGTCATACCCAACGGTGCGGTCCCGGGCAATTGAAGCGGCAAAGCAGGCCGGTCCCTAGCTTGTGCTGCAGACCCGCTCTTGCACCTTAGACACCTCAACAATCCGTATGGTGGCCTGACATTGGTCCTGGCTCCCGTGCTTCGTGGGCTGCGCGCTGTTCACGTGCATGTCCCACCTCCACGCGCGTCTTATGCTGTGCTCTCTGAGCACCTTCTTCCCTACACGCCAGACATGCGGAATCGCCGCTGCTCTTGCGCCCGATGCAGCCGTGGACGCCTCGCAGTTCACGCCCAACCCCCGCGCGGCGCGATGGCCCCGGCTGTGCGACAAAACGTGTGCCAGCACGGCCGCTAGCCCACCCGGCCCTCCCGGCGCACCCCACGACGAGGTGGTGCTGGTGGTGCTGTGCCGCCTGGTGTACCGCAAGGGCATCGACCTGCTGGGCCTGGTGCTGCCGCACGTGTGCCGCCGCCACGCGCACGTGCGCGTGATCATTGGCGGAGACGGGCCCAAGCGGCAGCTGCTGGAGAAGGTGGGCGGCGCAGTGGGTGCGGGGAGGGAGCGCCCGGAACAAGGGGGCAGACCGGGCAGGCAGGCACCTCCAACGCCCGTCGGGAAGTGCCTCTGTGCGGTATCATGGGCTGGTGCGTCTTGTCGCCTGCCTGTGCTAGTAACAGCCGGTGTCCTATGGCAGCGTCTTGTTTTGGGCTGCTGCCGGCGTGCTCATGAGTCAGCGTCTGGGTGCCGTGGAAACGGGGCTGTGTAAAGAGTCAGCGGTTGGAAGTGGCTTACGGGGTGGATGCAGGCTAGGCCGGGGTGCCTGAGGGCGGGAAGCGCCTGGCAAGCCTGCTGCATGGTGCTGCTCCATAATGCGGGATTGGGATACACCCGGTTACAACTGACGCACGCACAACTTCGCAAGACGCCAAGTACCCAACGGGTACTTGCCTGAGATATTGCCCACCACCTTATCAGGACTTGACTGGTGTGCCGCTTTGCATGCTGGCCACTTGTGTGGCTGACCGCGCGGCATGACTGGTCACGTCTGCGCCCTGGATGCTCGCGTGCGTGCAGGTAATCGCTGACCACGGGCTGCAGGGACGGGTGCGGATGGAGGGGCCCGTGCCGCACGAGAAGGCGAGGGATTTCATGGTGGGTGTGTGCACGAGGGCGGGCGGGTGGCCCAGCTGGTCACAGAATGGGATCAGGTGGGTCAGCCCCTGCGCCACAGGCCCCGCGGAGTTTGAGTTGCACTGTGTCCCTCGGACACGCACGCAGCAACTTGTGCTCGCGTGCAGGTTCCCTGCTGCACCCCAGCCCAGCAGCAACCTAACTGGACTGTGCCCCCTACTCGCACGCATCCCCCGGCGCAGGTCCGCGGACACGTGTTCGTCAACTGCAGCCTGACGGAGGCGTTCTGCATGGCGCTGGTGGAGGCGGCGGCGGCGGGGCTGGTGGTGGTGTCTACAGCGGTGGGCGGCGTGCCGGAGGTGTGTGCGGCGCAGATCGCATACATGTGATGTTGGGCCTGGGATGTGGCGACGGAGAACAGCAGCATCTGCGCTTGCAGAGACCCCAGCCGCCGTGTGCGCCCACTTGGCCTGGTGCAGGTGCTCCCGCCCGACATGATCGTGCTGGCCGAGCCCTCGGCGGAGGGCCTGCTGGTGAGTGCGCGGGGCCTTGCTCATGGACACCATGTTTGTGCAGGCACAGGCACAGGCACAGGCACAGGCACAGGCATGGGGACCATGGCGCGCATTGGGCGCACCCGCACAGCCAGTTGGAGCAAAGGAACCTCCCGATGTCCTGAGGAAGAGAGCCACAGCTGCCGAGATGGGGACCTAGGCGGCATGGCAGTCAGCGCAAGAAAGATGCTAATACTGTGTGACGTTAAGCCTGCCCCATACAAACAGGTGGTGTCGTTGACCCACGGGTCTGCCATGGGGCTGCCGTTGGGCCCCCTGCCCGCAGGACGCCATCGAGCGGGCGCTGCTGCGCGTGCCGCACCAGGAACCCCTGGCGCAGCACGAGCGTGTACGACACATGTACGACTGGAACGACGTCGCGCGCCGCACGGTGGTTGTGTACGACAACGCCATGACGTCCAAGAGGGATGACAGCATGCCGGCGCGTATGCGAAGGTGGGCATACAGGCAGCGCTTAGGCTCACGACCCAGGATCAAGCCACACGCAAAGCTAAGGAGTACATGCTCGTGTATGGCTGAGGATGCAGAGCAAGGTGGGCCCGTCCTGCTGTGCTGGTCAGTACGTTCAGCACAGTTGCACGCACGGTTGGTTCAAGGGACCGGGCCATGTGGCTGCCCCCGGTGCGCAGGTACCTGGCGGCTGGCCGCTGGGTGGGCTGCTTCATCTGGTGCGTCGCTGTGCTGTCGGCGCTGTACCTGGCGGCTCTGGACTGGTGGCAGCCGCGGGAGGGGGTGGACGTGGCGCCCGACTGGCCGCTGCACCTCATGCGGGAGCAGCAGCAGCAGCAGCAGGAGCAGCCACGACCGCACCCGCAGACTCGCGCCCAGTGCGGAGGGGGCCCAAGGCGTCCTCGCCAGGAGCACGGGAGCGAGACGAAGCACCTGCGGTCCCATGAGGCAGACGGGGACGAGACCGCTGCGGCGGTGTCTGGGGCGGTGGGAGGCGCTGTGCGTGGGGGCAGTACAACGCAAGCGGACGGTGAGGGGCCAGGGAGGCAGGGACGCGTGGGAAGGCGGAGGAAAGGCTGGAGGTAACAGGTTGGGGCGGCCGAGTGAGCAAGGTGCACTGTACGCTGATGTGGATCGACCAGAGAGGTGAACGTAACGGAGTGGGTCCAAGGGAGCACACGAGTTGCCATGAACATGACCGAACGCTCCAAATGATGAGCATTGGAGAGTGTTTGTAGTGCAAGAGGCCAACGCGCCCGCATACTTGCCCGGACCATTTTGTGAACCTGAAAACAGGATGCCTTGGGTGCTGCAAAGCCAGAGCTCATGCGTGGCGGAAGCGACGCTTGCTTGCATGCCGGTCTGGCTGTTTAATGTATGTATTGCAAGAGTGACACGTGGCAGCACGCCCCTGACGCAGTCGTCAGGTGCGGCTTGCCCACCGAAATTGGTTCGCACGCGCAGAGTTACTCGCGTTGTGCGTGAACCCTTTGAACTACCATCGCTTCCTACCACGCCCTCTCGTCATTCGCCGAATGACTCCACGGCGCTCCTTATAAGGAATGAGTGTACGGCTGTACGCAGCTCTTGTACCAGATCGTATCAGGTGGCTGGCCATATGCGTAACTCAGAACGGGCCGGGGGCCTGGAGGTGCAAGGTCTGTGGGAGCTGCCCCAGCCCCAGTCGGTTGAACCGTTTCAGCCCATTGCGGTCGCGACCGCATCCCTGTGGCTCTCAACCGTCAGCATCACTCCCACGTCCGCCGTGCTGACCCCTGGCCCAACCCCCGGTTGCAACCGTTTCCCGATGCCGCTGGTTGTGGAGCAGTCAACTCCATGCATCACCGCCTCCCAACCGACCGTCAGCGCCACCGCCACGCTTTCCGGCACGTGTCAGCCCCATGCGGTTGTGACCGCATGCCCGCACCGCTCGCGGTGGAGCAGCCACCGCACCGCCCAGGCCCTTCCCACCGCCCATCAGCACCCCCTACAAGCCCCCCACGCTGGTCCCAGCCCCTATTCTTGCCCTTTGCGGTCGCACAATCCAGTGGCCCTTGCGGAACAGCAGCACCGCGGTTCGTAGGTTTGGGAGAAATCAACGCGAAACTTACTGTAAGAAGCCCTTTAATTGGCTGTCATTGATGGCGTCTGGAGACTATGGTAGCACATCAGGCGGCAAGCGCTCAAGGTGTGCGGGGGTTGGGGCCTGCTGGCTGGGAGACTGCAGCCGGCAACTCAGGCGGCACGACGTTTAAGACTGCCCGGTGGCGCTTGCGTTGGTGGAGAGCTAGCGTACGTGCACAGTGGGTGGCCAGCGGGGAATGTATCCGGAGGAGCACGTGTGACTGGCTGGCGCGCCTGTGGCGGTACAGGTCGGAACGACTCGTGTCGGCGGTGGTGGCCCTGCGGCCCTGGAGGACATGGATGGTGGAGAGACAGTGTAGCAATATATCCACGCACACATTTGGGGACTCTGGGACAGTGCAGTGGTCCCCCAGTGGCAGTCCCTGGCGTCTCAGGCCTCGTGCCTGGTGGTGCATTGGGGGCGTGTGCAAGTCTGGGTGTGCCACGCACGGGATGGGATGAGGCCGGCACAGCCTACCGCTGCCTTCGNAGCAACCCAGGCAGCACCATTTCTGGGACTGCCCGGTGGCTCGAGCAGTGGTGGGGAGCGTGCAGGATGGGTGGCCAGCAGGGGAGGGCATACGGAGGGAGCATGTGTGGCTGGCTAGTGCGCCTTCGGGGGTGCAGCAGTGTGTGGCTGGGGGAGGTGGTGGCCCTGGCGGCCCTGGAGGCCATGGAGGTGGGAAGGCAATTCATGCACGCATGCGGGAGCTGAGGGGCAGAGCAGCGGTTCCCCAGTGGCAGTCCCTGGCGTCTCAGGCCTCGTGCCTGGTGGTGCATTGGGGGCGTGTGCAAGTCTGGGTGTGCCACGCACGGGATGGGATGAGGCCGGCACAGCCTACCGCTGCCTTCGGGTAGTGGACGGCCACCTTTTTTGCAGGCTCCAGACATGGGGAGGATACTGCCCATAAACTGAGTGACTAACCATAAGTTGCCTGTCCTGCCACTGTTGTCCGCCTGGCGCGGCGTGGTGCTTCCATGCGTTGGGTGTCTACATTGAGTACCTTGGCTTGGTTTCATACAGGGGACCCCTTCCGGTCGGGGTGTCGTTCTGTCGTATCACACCCACCACCCCGAGAGGGCAACGAGACAGCCCTCCCAAAGCAAAACAGCCCCCTACTGCCGTGGCCTCCGTAGTCGCGGCCGGGGCACCACACCATGAAGCCCGACGCAGACTCAGTCATACAGCACGGCAAGATATTGGGCAGAGCGCGTCAGTCATGGCATGATACAAGTGGGGTCTATGGTGGTGGAAACGTGGAATGCCCATGCGCTTTTAGTGGGCAAGGCGTGACAGGAGCATCCAGCGGCCGCTACTGGCATGTTCCCCACTGCAGTAGGAGGGGCGGGAAACCCAACGTATCTGATTACCACGACCAGCGCTGTTGCCGGCTGGGACGAGATGAGATTTGGAAAGGGGGCAGACCTGTCGAACCTTAGACTATTCCTGAAGGCCTTGTGTGGCAAGCTGGCAACAGTCACTGTGGTAAAACCCCACTGGGCCGAGTGGTACGCGTAACACGTGGCATGTAGCACGTGGCACGTAGTGTGGCTGCTGGGGTGGTAGGGGTGGGGGGCATTGGCCACAGTTTTACGGCCGATCGTCAGGTACCCTCACTGTCAATACTGCAGGCTGTTTTTCAAGTGGACTTCCTGAAATGAGGATGGCATGGGGCATGGCCGTATCTTTCCATGGAATATATTGGCAGTACGGCGAATGACGAAACCGCGCAGGCGACACAAGCTCGGCCTGGCCACTCACACTAATTGAAAAAGATGGCCGCGCTTTCTCTTGCATATAACAGATGAGACCAGAGGATTTGCCTCAACTGCAGCGGGGCCCTTCACTCTCAGTCAGCGCTAGCCCTGGCCATCGGTCTATTGCCCTGGTCGTCCAACCCGAAGCCTGCATAGTTCTTGGCATACACAATCCATCGCCAAAGCACGCGAACGTAGAAGAGGACGCCTCTAGCTTGCAGCAGGAGGTCAACACCCGTCCTCCTCCGTGCCTTCCTAAGCCTGTCACAGGTTGCTTCTGCAAAACAGAGACACTTCACGACTAGAGCACATGGATATTGAGTCGCCAAATGGAGGGACTGCGCAGCAAGGCGGCACGAAGAGGCGATTACGCATATATGAACAATGGCAGGGCAACGAGGTGCGGAAAGCGGGATGTATCTTCTGCTCAATACGTTACGCCGCTGCTCTGTGACATGCTTATCAATGTGCTTTCTGGATCGATTCATGCGTGCCCCTGCGTACTCGTAGCCTGGTCCCGTGCGCCGCAGGGGCTACCGATCACTTCTTGCTCTCTAAATTGCAATAGAGACACGTGTTCCTGCCTGTATTTGCCATGCTGACCTAAGTGCAACGTTATGGCGCGCTTGGGGCCCCTCCTCCTCCCTTGATGCAGAAGTTCTTCCTTTATGGGTTCCTGGTCGCTGGACCTAATTGGAAGGCCAGCATTGGCACTGCGCTGCTCATTGCGGCACCGGCAGGGATCTACCTGGCCTTTGTGGCACCTTACATGGGCCTGCATGTGCACATCGTCATTCTCGTTATCAGGTACGCAGCTGCTGGAAAGCACTTGGTCGCTCTGTCCATTCATAACCTGTATAGTAGCAGTACGCTGCGTTCTGCACCGTAAGTGGACACCTTACTCAGACGGAACCATCGCCCGCCCTCCCCCTCTCCCGCCACCTGCAGCTGCATCCTTCCCGTCCTCTCTATCTGGTTCCTGATGCTGACTGCGTGCCGTGATCCTGGGATTATTCCACGACAAGAGCCTGACCAGGAGTACCTGTCGGGTCAGAAGCCAAGGTGGGTGGTATACGGCAACCGAGAGTCTGTGCGCAGAGCTTGAAATGGCTGTGCCTCAGTCGTACGGTTTTACACTGATGCACCGCTCCGCAGAGCCGGGAAGCCCTGAAAGCAGGGAAGCCCTGAAAGGGTCCTCAAGGCCTCAGTGTGTACCTATTTCAGACCTGCTTGGACATCTCCTTTGTCGACTTGACATGTTTCGCATGGATTTGGTATGAATCCACTGAAGCCAGAGCTGCACTCAACCTCAGCACTCCTTGCACTGCCGTACAGGACGAAGGACGTGTACGTCAACAACCAGCGCGTGGTCATCCGGTACAATGACACGTGCCACTTCTACCAGCCGCCACGCGCGCACCACTGCTCCGTCAACGACAACTGCATAGAGCGCTTTGACCACCACTGCCCCTGGGTCGGCACAACCATTGGGCTGGTGGGTTCTGGGGCCCCGCAGCACAGCTTGGAGGCCATCCAGCAGCAGCACAGAATTTTAGGATACAGTCGGCAGATCAGCACTAGGCACCGCGTTGTCGCCGCTGGCAGGCATACCCGAGCGTTGCTGGGTGGGCTGCATGCCCGAGCGCTGCCGGGTGGCGCCCACAGCAGTACCGCATCGTGGTCCTGGGGCAACCCCGAGTTGTGCACCTGTTATGATTTGGCACCCCTGGTGCCAAGCACTTGTTGACATAAGGGAGTATGGGGGCCTGGCTCGTGCTGTTTCGCGGCAATGGAATGCCCGGTTTTGGTCGCAGAAGTGGTGTCGCATCACTTGCCATCCAGTGGCGTGCAAATGCTCGGCTGCACCCTAGCTACCGCTGGCCCCGTCCTTCCCTGCCCCGACTCGCCCTCACCTCACATCCGCACCCGCCCCGGCTTGCACCCTGCAGCGCAACTACCGCTCGTTCCTGCTGTTCGTGTACACGAGCGCGGTGCTGTGCATGTACGTGTTCGGCGTGTCGCTGGCCATGCTGTTCGTGAAGCACAACCAGCTGGTGGACGAGGCGCGGGAGGCGGGCAGGGACACGGGCGGATTGTGGGGCAAGACGCTGGGGCAGGTGAGCGGCGGACGGCGCGGGCCTAGGGGCCAGGAAGGTACAGAGGGCCAGGTGGGGCTACGGACACGCGGCGTGCATGCACAGGAACCAGGATCTGGGTATAGAGTTCGGGCGTACGAGGCTGGGCATGTACGCCCTGTGGCACCCCAGGGAACGCGATGGCGGGCTTGACGCCGGGGTCTGGGAGGTAACCGCAGAGCGGGGTCTGGCATGTGCGCGTGGGCCGCAGGTTGATGAACCCGTCGGCGCTGACTCCCCCACCCTCCTCCCCACGTTGCGCCCCCTCCCCCCGTGCGCCCCCGCGGCAGTGCGCCCCTGCGCTGGCGCTCATGGGCTACACATTCCTGTTCTTCTGGTTTGTGGGCGGCCTGTCCGCCTTCCACGCCTACCTGGTGGGCACCAACCAGACGACATACGAGAACTTCAGGTGGGGCTGGAGGGGCCCAAAGCCAGGGCCAGATGGGGCCAACCCGGGGCCGTGTGGCTGCATGAGCCAGGTAGCCGGCAAGGTGACAACATGCTGGGCAGGCATCAAGGGCATACCGGTACTCGTGGTCATGCCCAGCCGGACCGCTGGCGAGGGGGGCTGCACTCGCCATACCCGCGGGCAGGTGCCCAGTCCTGACTGCCTGGCTAAACGACACCGTGCTGTCCGGCCCATGCGCAGGTACAACCACGACAACAGGCCAAACCCGTACTCCCGAGGGCTGTTGCGCAACTGCGCCGAGGTGTGGTGCATGCCGGTGCCGCCCAGCCGCGTCAAGTTCCGGGCCCACGTGGACGAGTTCCGCCCGCCAACGGGCCAGCCGTACTCGCCGTACCTCGCTAACCAACCGCAGCAGGATGACGCGGGCACCAGCGGTGACCAGGTGGACCACCAGCAGAGCTCGGAGGACATGGGGCAACAGGGCTCGGTGCAGCACCAGCACCAGCAGCACTCGCAGCTGTACCAGCAGCAGCAGCAGATCGGCTACGGGGCAGGGCATGGGGCTCCCCTGTCGGTGGTGGGCGGCCCCAGCTCACCCGGAGCGGGCTTCCAGCCGCTGAGCCCGGCCAGCGGAGGCGGGTACGATCCGGCGGCGCTGCAGCCGCACCCGGGGCAGTACAACATACAGTACGGTGGTCCGGGGCCGCAGCAGCAGTACATGCAGCAGCAGTACCAGCAGTACAACACGCAGGGGCAGGGGCAGCAGGTCCTGGACGTGCACGTGGGTCCGGAGCCGGAGAGCAGGGGGTACAGCGACGCGGGGGCGGGGTGGGGGGCGGGAGGGGGGCCGGGCAACCAGCCGCCGGCTGCAGTCCGCGGCACCGACCAGGCGCCGTTCACGGCGCGGCGGAACTCAGCCACAGGCCCGGCGGGTGCCGGGCCGGTGCAGCAAGTGCAGTACGGAGGACCGGCAGATGTGCAGTACTACAACGGGAACGGGGGGTACGACGACGGGTACGACGACGGGGACGGAGATAACGGGTACGACGGGGAGGACGGGCAGTTCCCGGTGGAGCAGTATGGGCGCGGGGTTGTAGGGCCGGAGCAGGTGCGGGCGGCTTTGCCGCGGTGAGGGCACTCGGTTGGGGGCTGAGACAAGGGGTGGCGGTGGGCCGCAGGTGTGGGGCCGGTTCGCGCATGGTTATTACACGCGTGTACGTGGCAGGGCAGGTGGAAGGGTGGAAGGTTAGACGCCGAGCGCGGTTGTGAGCCAAGAGGCCGTTTGGTCTTGCGCCTCGTGTGCATGGAGGCGGCGGTGCGGTGCGCGGGTTGGCTGCCCAAGCATCAGTGGACGGGGGGCTGACGATGGCATGACCCCAAGTTGGGTCGCGCCAAAGCGCCATAGCATGCATGCATGCGCGCTGCGATGTGCAAGATTATTGTGTGGTCTGTTGCGGAGAGTTGATCTGTGCTGTGCGCCTTTCATTGTGTGGCTGACGCGTGCACGCTGTGTGGGTTCTTGGCGGCGTCGGCGCCGTGTTGGCCGCTGGCTGCCAGGACGGGGAAGTGGCCTTCATCACATGGGTTTGTGCACATGCCTTCGGTACACTTACAGCTATGCTAGGCTTGCTCGTGCAGGCTAGTGGAGGTATTCTTGCGGGGAATGTCACGAAGCATTTTTGGCGTAATCTTGCTGAATGGCAGTCGCTGCCCCAGTACAGCCTGGTACAGCCCGAATGCGTCCACTTCCGAGCAGATGAGTGCTATTGCATCCGGCGGGGCAGCTGAGCGCTTGCGTTGGGGTTGGCATGGCCTGCATGCCTGGACCGCTGAAGCGAGCCGTCCCCTCAAACAAGATGTGCAGCCCATGTTCGCCCAGTGGTTACCATCGAAATGCATTCCGTTCGTGCCGTCCGGTGTGGCCTGACGCCCAATACGCAGCCACGCGTTGCTGCAGGGGGAGCGGCTGTCAGCCTATTGCAACCCACCGCCATATGGGCCGTACAGCCGGCCACGTGCTGCCACTATATGCGTGGGAAGCAGGGCTGCATTCCCCATTCCCCTGGTCCCGTAACCCTGCCCCACCCGCTATGCACACCCCATCGTGCTCTTGTGTGTCAATCCCTGGCTCGCCAACACTGCATGCAGGTCATCGGCGCATAACAATTACGCTGGGGGATTGCACACACACCGCGCAGCAACAAAAGCAGCACGACAGCGGCACTCCTGCCTCATCTGTAGAGAAACTGGCTCGTCAAGATGTCCAACGTCATAGCGGGCACCTTATTCAGGAGCATTGCGCTTAAAGGAACACAGACGGCACCGCAGCATTAACATGCCGCTCGCGAGCGGACACGCATCGGACCCGCTGACTAATACCGTACCCTCCGCGGGCCTGGCAGCAGTACAGGGTACGCCACTCGACCGCCGACACCATACGGATCAACACGTGGCCCCGGAGGAGTGGCCGATGCTAGGTGCCCAGGGTACACGCCTGCTGCACCCTAATGAAAACGATGGCCGTACAGCCAAGGCCACAACGCGTGGTGTAGGGCACGCCAATGTTTGCCAGTGCACCCAGACAGGCGCACCACCTCTCCGCAAGTTGGCGGAAGCACGCACGGTCCAACCGGCCCACAACCACTGCAGTTGCGCCAGCGTCCGTTCATGGAAATACGTCATCCCATTTCGGCGCTCCCGAGCATGCAACACCCCGGGGTCGGGGCACACAGCACCACAACCAAGTCTGCAGAGGGCCACCAATCCAAGAACAAAAACCGATGAAACAGCAGTATTATGATTGTCAGGAGCAACGTAGTATGTTGCGCAAGGTCTGCACCCACGCCCTTTGCATTGGGTCAAGAGCCGACGGCCCTCGTCGGCCTGTGCGGCCGTCCGGACTACGCCTCTCCACAGTGATCCAAGGCTGACAATAGCCTCACCCACGACGAGTGCCTCAACAGCAAGACAAAACGAGCTCTGCAAAGGCCAGTAGCATCAAAGCATAATCAAATGTGAAAGGACCAAGTACAGACACGTTCACGGTCAGCGCCTCTCCCGCATCACCGCTCACGCTGTACTTCCCCTCGCATTGCTAGCGTCAAGCAAGACACAACGCCGTGCTAGACGTGTCGGATGAAGCAGACGTTTTGAGTGCCTAGATGGACATGAAAGGATGAACTTGTGTGCGCGTGCGATCCGGCAGCGGCAACACACGCGAGGTGCGGGGCAGGCGTTCAAAGCGAAGGTACGGCAGGACGCTAAGACGCAAAGACAAACCATTGGAAACAACGGCCCCTGCGCGCACGCACGGGAGCCTTCATCTAAATACGTATGGCTGGCTGCCTACTCGCAACCTGTTC
This sequence comes from Chlamydomonas sp. 3222, assembly GCA_004335795.1. Classification (NCBI taxonomy): domain Eukaryota; kingdom Viridiplantae; phylum Chlorophyta; class Chlorophyceae; order Chlamydomonadales; family Chlamydomonadaceae; genus Chlamydomonas; species Chlamydomonas sp. 3222. The sequence continues at coordinate 34,860 of QAXN01000252.1, read as the reverse complement.
CGTGGACACAGAATGGTGGGGTCCACAGGCTGGCGCTCTGTGCCATGCTCAGCCGGCCAGGACCAGCGTAGCAACGCACCAATCAACCAGCAGTCAGCGACGCCAAGTGCCACACACGGCCACCCAGTGTACGCACCGCCCAAAGCGTCTCAAAGCGAACGGAGTCCTCCATTGCAGCTCCGTCGACAGCTCACCGAGCCTAAGCTCTCACCAGTACCCAGCACCCCGTAACCACCCAACATGCGCACCACGACATTGGTGTGCGGCACCTCGCAAACTTTGAAAGCGTCCCACTGCACTTGAACTCGCCCGTTATTGACGCGGTGCATGCATTACCCTCAACGGCAAGTAATGAAAGGACTCGCTCCTTGTACCTCCCGTTACCATATCTCAAGGCGTTGCCCGCATGCCCCTGATGACTAAGGATGCCCCGCCACCACCACACAGCAGATCCACCCAACAACTATCCAAACCACGGCGAACGCGTGACCCAAGCGCACCGCACACCCGCGCGCTGCAAGGCACTCGCCAACAGTTCTGCACCGCACACGCCCCTCCACGAAAACACCCATTAACGGCAGCCAACACAAGATGCTCGTACCCACTCTGCCATTACACAGGCCGAATGCATCTTTTATTCCCGTAATAAGCAAGCTCAGTCCAGTGCATGACACCCACGTCCCACAACCCCAACAGCCACTGACCAACATGCACACAACCCTAGACGGCCGAGAGCAGCACCACCAGCAGCCCACCCGTCACACCTTGGGCTTGACTCGAGTTCAAAGGGCTGGAGATGAAAATCACATCCCCCACCACCGAGCCGTTTTCACCCGCGGGGACCTGCACCTGATGCCATGCAGCACTGCATGACGTGGTGTTTGTGTGTGTGTGCTTGGTGGCCACAGAAGGGCGGCGTATCAAGATCCTGCGCCCAGACCAGGAACTACTACTACTTGACGCTGCCCCCAGTGCCCGTCCCCGTGGCAGCTCCCCCACTTCCAGTCCCCGACCCCGCCTGCTGCTGCTGCTGCTGCTGCACACCACCGCCTGCAGCCCCATCCTGCTGCTGCTGTGCTGCATGCTGAAGAAGCATCCTGTTGCGTGCGACCGCCGCCTGCTGCATTCGCGCCGCAATGCAGGCCGCCGCCACCGCGTTCTGCCCCAAGCCCGCCGCCGCCCGCGACGGCCCAGCCGCCGCCACCGCCGCCGTGGGGTGCCCCGGCACGGCCGCCGGCTGGTACAGCTGCAGCGGCTGCCCTTGGTAGTAGCTCCACTGCCGGGGAATGCGACCGACCCGTGGGCCGAGCACAGGAAAGCCCGCCGCCGCCGCCGCCACCGGACCCCAGTTCACAGGCGCCGCCGCCGCCGCCGCGCCAGGGACGCCGTGCGCCGATGGCCGGGTGTGGTGGATGGCGGTGTCGGTGGCGCACCGCTGCGGCTTGCGGCGGAAGGGGCCGGCAGCGGCGGCGGCGCGTCGTACGGCCGCGTGCGCCTGTGCCTGTTGCCGCTCCAGCAGCGCCTCCAGCTCCATCACCAGCTGGGAGGCGGTGGGGCGGCCGGCGGGAGACTCGTGCCAGCAGCGCGCCGCCAGTTCCCTGCGAGACGACAGTACACGAGTCAGTACCGTAACCATGCTGCGGACGCCGGCCCCGTTACTGGAGCTGCGAAGTCAAGAAGTCCATCAAGGGCAGCACACAAGCAGGCCAACTGACTTTGGGACGGGCTCTGTGGTCAGGCGGTCACGGCAGCCCCGCGGTCCCACCTGTACTCCCTGGGCACCCAGGCCGGCCAGCTGGGCCGCAGCCCGTGCCGCACCACGCCGCGGATGAGTTGCTTCACGTCCATGTTCTTGTACACGACCATGCCGCACAGCAGCTGCCACATGCAGATGCCGAACGCGAAAATGTCCACTCCCGGGCCCAGCTGCCGCGCGCCTGCTGGCGGGAAAGGGGGCACAACATTACACGCTATCGTCGACCGCTTGTAACAGCACCACGTGTATCCAGCAGCCCACCGCGCAAGAAACTTGCAGCATGTTATGGCATGCCAAGCGCCACATTGTCTTGCCCCGGTGTGCCATGCCGTGCTGCGGGCTGCTGGCTCACAGCCGGGCGCACCTTGCAGCGCCTCGGGCGGCAGGTGCGTGATGGTGCCGCTCTGGATGGTTTCGTCGATGACCAGCTGCCCGTCGTCGTCCACCGCCATCATCTTGGCCAGCCCGAAGTCCGACAGCTTGGCCGTGAAGCCGCGCGGGTCCCTGGGCGAGCTCTTGAGCAGCACGTTCTGCGGCTTGAGGTCGCAGTGCACCACGTGCAGCGAGTGCATGTGGCGCAGCGCCAGCGCCACCTCCAGCAGCGTGGCGTACAGGCACTGCGTGAGCGGCGGGAGGGTTCGGGCAGGACAGCAACCCCAAATTCAGCAGCTATGCAGCGCCTAGCAAGAAGCGCTACGCAGTCGAGGCAGGTTCCTGGTGCGATCACGACAACACGGCAGCTTTCCCTTTCTTGTCCGCATCATTGCTGCATGGAGGTGCAGTGTCCCGCTTGTTCGCGCACACCTCTTTGTGGATAGTGGGTAGTGGCCAAATCGGACCGCTGTTGCTGCCGTGGCCGCCTTCCGCGCCGTGTTGCTGCTGCTGCGTCTGGGAGGACTTGCGCTGCTCGCCTGCCGTCGTCACATTGGGGGACGCCTGCTGGGAGTACGACACAAAGACGCCCTCCGATATGGCCTCCTTGAGGCACCCCTTGTCGCAGAACTCCTGCACATGGTGGCGGAAGCACCTTTTGTTGTAAGTACCCGTGTTTGGGGGTCAGGTTAGGTGCCCGTGCGCCCCACACGGGAGAGACGAGTGAGCAAGTTTCCATCACTGCGGTACCCGGCATTAGGTCACGAAAGACGCCAACTACATAGCGCGGGACGCGCTCCAAATTGGGCATGTGCTTGGTGCCCTGATGCCCTGACACCACCTCTTATGGTCAGCAACCAGCTCCTACGGGAAGCAGGGTTCCCCCAGCTCACCATAACGAGCACAATCGCCTCGTTGCTGTCGTTGTCTGCGCATTGTACAGCGGGTAAGGGGCACAGGAAGTCCGGTTACTGCCGTGCATCAGGTACATGCACCATGGGCCGTTCGCCATGTCCACGGACATTGACCCATCGCTTGCCAGCTTTTCACCTCACAGACACCAAAACACCAGCAGACCAGCAGACCGAATGATTGTCCATGGTCGACGGACTGAAGCTTAACCGCCCCACCTTGCGAGTCGCTGTCACACGAGTTGACGGTGGAGGTCATGTGCACGAGGTGCAGCTGCAGCGGCGGCGCGCCGCCGTTGCTGTCCTCGCTGTCGTGCTCTCCCCCCTCGCCATCGTCCTCACCATCGCTCCCGTCAAACATGTCGCTGACGGGCCCGCCGACGCCCGGCGCGGGGAGCATCATGTGCTGCTGCTTGTGCCGCGGCTGCTGCTGTTGTCGTTTTTGCTGTTGCTGCTGCTCCCTCAGCCGCCCCTTGAGGCTCACGTCTGTGAAGTACGTAATCACCTGCACATGAGTTTGAGCATGGGTTCCCGCTTGGCCCTGGCACTGATGCCACGCAAGGCAAAGCACCCTTAGCCGCATCATCATGCACATGGCCAACATTGCCCTGGAATCGCAGCAGCACCACTGTGCGCCAGGCCGCCGCGGCCCCGTGCTCCCTGCCCCCCACCTGCACGATATTGGGGTGGCTCATGCTGACGCTGGCCACCAGCTCGATGGCGTCGTGCAGGTGCTTGGCGTGCAGCGCAGTGCCCGCCTGGCCCTCCTTGGGGGCGGGCCGCCGCCGCGCGGCCGCCGCAGCCTGCTGGGCCGCCGCCGCCTTGGGGTCGCCGGACAGCGCGGCGAGGTCTTGGACCACCTGTGCATTGGTGTGCAAGGACATGCAACGCTAAACACGTCATTTTATCGGGCATCAGACGCATAAGGCAGGAACATGTTTCACACCGCAGAGTGTTCCTTGCACGCCAACCCCGAAAAGCGCTGTCCCCTCCCAGTCCCCTCCAGGCCCTCGACCCGTTGCCCTCACCTTGATGGCCACCTCGGCGCCGTGGTACTGCCCCCGGAACACGCTGCCGTACCCTCCCTTGCCAACCAGCTCCAGGATGCGCAGCGACTCCAGGTCCTGCAGCCGCGTGCCCGTGCGGCTGTCCGAGGTCAGCTGCTCGGCCTGCGGGCAACAGGAGTACACAGCGTAGCTCACACCGTGCTTGACATTCGGTCGTGAGAGAAGGCCTATGCGAGCGATACCTGTAACTCTGTCCTTCCGCGCGCTCAACGACTGGCATCCGTGCGCGCTAGTGGGATGGCGCTGGGCGTGCCAAGGTACGCGGGGTGCTGGGCCGCCATCCGCAGCCGGCACACCTCCCCAGCCTGGCGTAACTTCGCCTGCCCTGCCCTGCACTGCCACGGTGGGCCCCTCCCCGCAGCCGCACAACGTACCTGTGCGCTTTTAAGGCGGTCGTGCAGCGTCGAGATGAGCGGCGCCAGACGCACGCCGCCCCTTGGGCTGCCCGCCGCCTCCAGGCTGAACGACGTACGGCCCGTCGCCGCCCCGTTCTGGCCCATCAGCGACCCATGGGTCATGAGCCCCATGTGCATGCCCGTAAGCGTACCCGCGGGCGACGCGAAGCCGTCGCCGCCGCCCTGTACGAACGCCGCCAGCCTCGCATCGCTGGTGTCGATGCTGGGCCGTACGGCCGTCAACTCGCTCGTGGCTGTGCTCGACAGCGTGGCCGCCACGGCGCTTACTGCACTGACCAGCTCATTAGGTGCGATGACATGGTGCTCCGCGGTCGGCGCCAGATGTCCGCCCGCATACCCCGTGGTGCCGTTACGCCCAGGGGGACTGGCCGAAGGCTTCCCCCCGCCTGCGCTGCCGTACATGCCGCGATACCTGTCGCAATCGTGGCTCTTGGCCCGGCGGCTGGCCGCACTCGACATGTCGGCGGCGCCGCCGGCTGGCGAGCCCAGCACACCGCTAGGCGACGCCGCACCAGACGCCCACATTGACCCCGCCAGCAGCGAGGCGGCCCCTTGCCCCTGACAAGACCCCTGCGGCTGGAGCTGTGACCGCTGCAGCGAGGCCCGGCCCTGGCTGCTGCCGGTGGCCAGCACCAGCGAACCCGGTTGTGGGTGCGCATGTGCGTGGTGGTGTGGGAGCGGGTGTGGGTGGCTCTGGTGCACCTGGCTGGTGCGGCGGCCGGGGGCCAGCAGCTCGTCGTGCAGGTAGCGCCACTCGGCAGCCATGGGGCCGCGCTGCAGCTGCTCCGAGATGGCCGGAGCCAGCGCCTGCGGGGCATGGACAGACAGACGCACGTGCTCGCTTGGGGGCCCATGACCGCAGGCGAGGTGACGATTTTGCAAGGCAGCAGCGCGTGGAGTGTGCCTTGATGACGCCGCGGAACACACCACGCAGCGTGGTTTGGGCAACCTGGATGATAGGATGCAATCGTGCGTCCCTGCGTCATGGTTCGAACAGCCGCTTCAAGCACTTCCTGCGCTTGATAAGAAGGCTCCGAACCTCCGCAACGGGCTGCCACCCACCTTGAGCAGCTGCCCCAGCTCCTGCACGGCGCCCTGCAGCAGCGCGGGCGGTAGCAGGCTGTTGTGCGTGGCGTACAGCGCCAGCAGGGGGCGGCCCTCGTGGCACACGGTGGCCAGCGCCAGGGACTGCGGCGGCGTGCTGCCGCGGAACAGCATGAGGTCGCGCGGGAAGACCTTGGAGTCCTGCGCAAGCAGCAGCAAACGAGAGGGCACCGCATAGCCATGTCATGCACAACGTGCAACGGAAGTGCACGTTCAAGACACGGGAGTCCTAAGGTGTCACCACGTCACGCAGATGACGCGAGCAGTACAGCGCCTCATGCAACGATTACGGCTCCCGTTAAGCCCTGCCACACGCGAGTGCGCTAGTCCGCAACTCCGGCGCGTATCTTCACCCACTACGACGTCCTGTTACATCCCTGTGCTGCACCCTTCTTGGCCCCGCTTACAGTCCACCCGGACCCCGCCCCCGCCCCCGCGCGCCCACCTGCACGTAAGCGTTGCAGTCCGCAATGCACAGGCCGGCGCCCTTGGCCAGCGCCTCCGCCAGGAGCGTGTGCTGCAGCGGCAGGCTCTGCCCGCGGCACGCCGGCGCCAGGCCGCCCCCCGTGGTCCCGCCGTCCAGCCCCAGCACACCCGTACTGCCGCAGCCCAGCCTGTCCACCACGCTCTTGCAGCACAGGCTCTCGGGGCCCAGCATGACGCTGGTGCCGGTGGTGCCGTGCGAGGCGGCCAAGGGGCTGCGCAGCTCCCTGTCCTTGGGCCCGTCCTTGGCCCCGTCCTTGTCCTTCTCGTGCGGCTGGGGGGTCATGAAGCACTCTGTGGGTGCGAGGACAAGAGAGGCGCGCGGAGGGTACACTTAGGACTGCCACCTTAAGAAGGATACGGCGTGTGAATGACCCCACCCCAAATTTACACTATTCTTCCAAGTCATGCGCCCGCAGCTGACACTCCTGCATGTGAAACCCTGAATGCTCCTGGCCCAGTAATACACCTCAAGCACCGAAACTAGCAGCCGCTGCCGAGAGCACACGAGTCTCTGTTCCTGTCCGGCATGTCACGTCACTCACCCGCCGGCCGGTGCAGCACCCCGCTGCTGGCCGCGTCCACCAGCAGCATCTCCTGGCTGCGACGCCGGCACAGCGAGGGCGCCGTGCCGCCCGCGCCGGGGTCCGACACAGAGAACACGGCGGCCATGGAGGCGTCCTGGACCGGGCACAGTGGGGATGCACAAACCGCGAGTTCAAGATCTTTGGTTTTGTGACTAGGTAACTGGTCTGATGTAAGGATGCTTGGGTCGAGCGGTTGCTACCACAGATCACGAGAGCTCATGCGTACGTGCAAGCGTGGCTCAGATAGCAGCAGTGCACGTCAGCCGCCTGCCCACCTCCCGCAGCAGCGCCACGCGCGTCTGCATGCAGTCCACCCGTGCCGCTGCCGCCATGACGTCCGCCGCCGCCGCGTGCAGCGCGCGCACCAGCTCGTTCACGTTGCCCGCCGCCGCCACGTCCGCCAGCGCACGGCGCGCCACTGGCAGCTGCACCGGCCGCAGCAGCGGCGACAGCAGCAGCGCCACGGAGCGCAGCACGTCCGGCTGCCACAGCTCGGACGGCGAGGGCCCTGGCCAAGGGAGGCAACGCGAGTAAGGGCAGCCATTGCGCGCGGTTGCTGATGCCAAGGGTGCTTGTCACACATCGACACCTGCAGGCCGCGCATCCTGTTGCCCCCTGCCGCAGGCCAGTCTCTTCGCGACGACCAATATCCGCCGAGGTTCCTCGCTTCTCATCTTCATGCACCCCCTAGCAAGCTCCTCCCCTTGCACCTGCCCTGCATGCCACCCACGTCCCGCCTGGCCGACAGCCTTCCCACCCCACGCACTCCGCCCCTTCCCCGCACCAGCGCACCTGACGCTGACAGCACCAGCATGCCCGCCATGGCCTTGCCCGCCGGCACCCCCACCGCCACGTACTGCCTGCAGCCCGTGTCGCACGGCAACAGCTCCTCGCTGCTGCGCACCCGCATCGCGCCGCCGGTGCTGCGCGGTGTGCCGCCGCCGTTCCCCGTCCCCGTCCCCGCCCGAGGCCCACCAGGGCCGGCCAGCTCGTTCGGCGCGAGCTGCCTCCCTTCGAGCCGGAAGGCCGGGCGTCCGTATGTGCAGCGGAAGGTCATGGGCACCGGGCCCTGCGGTGTACCGTGTGGAAACGGCAGGGCGCGGATGTGTGAGAAGGTTGTGGCTAGACTGCGCCCCACCTGATGGCCACGCAAGCCCCCAGGAGGTGCGGGCTAAGAGGGGGCGGGGATTGCCGTATGCAGAGGGGGCCCATGGGGAGAGCAAGGCATACCGGTATCGCAGGGACCCGCTCAACGGTGTTGCCGCTCTCCCCCTCAGCTTCCTGTTGGGCCGGCCCCACCGCACCGCCGGAACGCACCTGTTGGTCGGCCAGGGACAGCGCCAGGCCGATGGGGTCGTTTCCGCTAGAGTAGGTCGACAGTTCCGAGGCCGAGATGGTCGAGTAGGTGCGGTTGGCGGTTGCGCAAGAGGGAAGAATGTGCAGCTGGCCCAGCCGGAGGTTGGCGGTTGCGGGGCCGGCGCAGGCGAGGGCGGCGACTCCAGGTCCAGTGCAAAGGTACAAGCTGCAGTGCATGGGCACGCCGTCAAGGAGCGCCGTAACGTTATCGTGTGCAAACTGGGACGTAAAGGGGATCGGATCGCATCAGGATGGCCGATGGTTGCTGGGATTCGTGCCAGGCACGAAATCCTGGGCGCCTGTGTTGTACCCCCGTGCGTGCCCCGTGCGTCTACCTGGCATGGTCGGCTGAGAGTCCCTCCGCGACCGCGGAGCAAGACGCCTGAAGAGCCTCCCACCACCCTAGCTCGGCAAGCTCGGTAAGAGTGGATGTGAGGTTGGACGTGACATCCTCCTGCGGCAATCCGTTGGAAGAGCACTTTCATGTCCGGCCGGAAGCGATGCGTTGCCGCTCACGCATCTGACGCTGTTAAGGCTCCAAAATGTCCCCCACAATTATACCACAGCATTCAACACAATGGAAAACGGCCCAGTTGGGGTTTTTCCCACCGAAACGATAAAGATATCTCAACGAACAAGTCGTTTAGATGCGGAGGAGCGCCTCAAGACAAGAGCGCCCTAGGTCATGCATCATTGTAAAAGCGATGTTAATGCTCCTTACCCTGGCTTTGCTGGTCGGGGTGAACAGCGCTGCTGGCTTCCCGACCGGAGTGACATCCCTGGTGACGCGCGCCTTGTCATCCTCGCGCTTAGAGTGAGCGCGTCCGAAGCATTTCAGGAAGAAAGCTGTCATACGTAGGGAGCCTGGGCTCAGTGCCCCACACGCAGTGTTTGCTGCAAACTTTGGTTCCCGGCGCGCATCCCCAGAAGCAGATGTTAAAGATGTTTGCGCATTCAGAACTTGAGCAACATGTGCAGCATCTAGTAGCGCAGGTACATGCGCGCAGCGCCCTACACTTCGCAATGGGAGTACGGAACAGGGAGTCTGAAACAGGCTGGTCTACACAACAGCTTCACGAAAGTACAATACCAAAGTTTGAAGTGCTTGACACGTTTCAGCTTCAGCTTCCTAGGGCCATTCCTTCTGGTGATTGGGACAGGAGGCTTGACGGACGGGTAGCTTCCCTGGCAACTGCACCTACTTCTGCATATATACCCTGTGCGTATATAACTGATACAGAAACAAAATCCTGTGGCGACTGTGCACGCTGGCTTACTAAAGCGTTGCGCGCCCTGTCTGCCTCCCCAAGCACTTTATGAAGAGGGAGCTAGACGAGGTGGCGAGGTGACCAGTGCCACATTATAAAAAAGAATTTGACCCGAGCGCCTCTGAACCCATTGCCTTCACAGCGTCCTTTCGTGGAACCCGGGTCTGGTCACCAGGCACGATAATCCTTCTCGAGGCCTGCACCTGTGCCCCTCGTTCCTGCATGTGCCTCCTGGGGCCTTCCGACCGCAATATGTGTGCATACGCTGTCGACAACACGTCCTTGAATCCTGCTGACAGCCGCATGCTAGCTAGCAGGCGACATGTCCAAGACTGATTGCCAACGGCGCCAAAGGCTTGGTCCTGGGTGGCATGGTACTGTCTTAAAAAGATTTGCAAATCCAGCTACTCAACCATGATGCAGCAAAGCGTCCCGACTTCTTGTATGGTGTTGCAGTCGTAGACTCCTTCCAGAGCCCAGCCCCGTCCTCCTCACAGGGCAGGTGCCGCCCACTAGGGGCACGGGCGGGGGTTCCGACCCCTGCCGCTGTACGGAAGGAAGCCACCAGCAGACCAGCTTCGTCAAAGTGTAGGCCGCGAAGAGCGGGCCACAAGTTCACCTTCGTAGCTTCTCGCCAAGACGCGTCCACAGAACACAAGCAGCACCCCTTGTGGTGGCTGCCAACCACCCTTATGCGCCTCACACAATTTCCTCGCGCTTTACGAGTACCCTTCTGCCCAGGAGGAAGCGGACACGAGGCAGCTGTACGGGGGGAATAGCCAATCTCGTGCCCCCGGATGCTGCTTTCGCTGCACCTCCATCGCAACCCCCATGGGCCTCCCACGAACACAGGCCCCGCTTGCCCCATAGCCGCCCCCCGCACAGAATCGCCTCCCCACACCAGGTCAACAAACAAGGCAGAGTAGGCACAAGTACGTGTGCATACACCTGGAAAGTACCGCGCTTGCATCAATCAACGTTAGGCCAGGTGTAAAGAAGGCCACCACTCGAAGCCAAGGGTGGGCTGTGCCGACCTCATCCTACCCCGTGCGTGGCACATCAAATTTGGCGCACGCCCGCAGTTGCGCCCACACGCATGCAACCGCTCCGCCCGACGCTTGCGACACCAGGGCCTGCCACTAGGGGACTGCGGCACTGCACCTCAGCTATTACATGCGTGCGTGCATGCATTGCCTTCCCACCTCAGTGGCCTCAAGGGCCGCCAGGGCCACCACCTCCCACACATACTGCTGTACCCCCGACCGCGCACAAGCTAGCCGCACGTGCTCCCTCCGAATGCCCTCTCCCGCCTGCCACTCTTCCTGCACGCTCCCAACCACTGCCCGCGCCACCGGACAACCCCTAAAGTGGTGCCGCCTGGGTTGCCGGCCCCAGTCTTCTGGCCCGCCGAAGCCCCCACACCCGCACACCTCTGGTGCTTGCCCCCTAATGTGCGCGCGTCCCGGCTGTTTCCGACTGTTTCCGGCATCGACTTCTCAAGCACGCCATGCACTATGACTTCCGACTGTTCCCTGCAGCTTGTCGTGCCGCACAGCAGCTTACGCACAGGTGACCATTGACTCGATCCTGCATTCCGCCAAACCCCCACCCGTGCAGACCAGTCCGCGACTGCTCGAAGCTACTGCCTCCTGCCGGCGCTCATACGCTGTAGCACATGCCCACCGGTACAAGGACTCCTAGCACGCGCTGGCACCCAACCCACCCGCACGGTTGCAAGCTCGCCGCTGCAGCTCCTACGCTCTCTCCATCGCCGCTGTAGAGCATGCGCGCTGCCATACCAATCCTGGCACGTGCCTCTCAGCCCACATGCTGCACGCCACGCTTCACGCCGTCCCTCGAGGCATCACCCCTTATTCGTTCACCTCCTGCGCTCCAGCCCCTGCTGCCGCAACGCTGGCCCCATCGCGGCATCGGCGCAATGTCCCCGGCCCCAAGCCCCACACCCGCCCCCAGCCCCGACCCCAACACTCACCAGCATCGGCCCAGGCGGCCTCACCTTGGGCTCGAACACTGCGTGTCCCCGCGCCAGCTCCGCCCGCGGCACTTTCCTCAGCCCCAAACTGCCGTTCAGCACCGCCAGCGCCTTGCTGGGGTCAAGTAGCAGCGCCATAGGCTGGAGCGTGTCCCGCAAGTGCGGCCCCGCCGCCTGCACACGCGCCACCAGCAGGTCGCACAGCTCCTTGTCCTGCCGGATGGCGTCCCCAAGCTCCCTGCAACTGTTGCGTTGTGGTCTCCGACCTCGATTGCAACAACTGGACGCATTAAGCGCTTACCGCATTGCCGCGCTTACAGCGGTGCAGAGCTCGCACTATCACGGCTTGAAGCCTTGAACCCCGCATGCACTGCAACCTGATGGGACAAACCTTTATTGTCTTCTATACGGTTACATGGTACGGGACGGTTGTCGGAACCAGGACTAGTTGGAACGCAACTTGGGCCGTACGCGCACTACATGTGCCCGGCCATGTGCCGCAACATGGCTTTCATTCAGACAACCCTTCACGCACTCTCTAGCTATTAGCCTTGTTGACAGCAGGGTACGCGAGTAGATTGCGCACCAACGCCCAGCAACGCCCTGCCATTGCGAGAAGGCCTACAACACATGGACAGAATTTGCCACCGCCGTGCACAAGCTGGCGGTGGTCACGTCGCGTCTGTCCTTGCCCAGCGCCAGCAATAGCCTTGCTCAGGCTCAGAGCCGCACCGGGGCCGCACACTCTCAGGAGTACCGCAGCCTAGCCCCAGTCTCCATACGCAACGCCTGCTTTGTCCCAGCAGGATGCCAAGAAGTGCGGTACGACACCAGGTGCGAGCGACCACACGCACGTCATGCCCGCCAAGCGGCGTGGCACTCGCCCACACTTCTATCAAACTAGATAATACCCATGGGTGGGTGGGTGCTCTCCTTCACCTGCTATGCTGCCGTGTCACGCACTGGGCACCAACAGCGCCTGCGCACCCTTGTCCTGGCAGCCGGCGCACAACCCGCAAACAGCACTTCCGCGGCCAAGTGGCCCAGCAGCCCGAACGCCAAATGTTATAGTAGTATCAGGACGTTGAGCTAAAGCCCCGAAGCATAGCAGGGCAGCGGTGCCACACCAGCACACTGCAAGGCCCAACAGCAGCAGCAGCCTTTGCCCACTCACACAAGACGCGCCGATGGCTTTGCATCTTTACCTAGATGCTCAATTTGGGCGTTCAGCAGTGCACCTATCGATGCCAAGTGCACAGTGCGCCGTCACCAGCCAACATGCACGCGCAGTGATGCCCTCGCGGCCCCAGGTACAGGCCTTCAGCAATGGTTGCTAGAAATTAGATCTTGCTCACCCCAGTGCTGCAAGCCGAAGACGCCTAAAACAAGCTCAGTCAAAGCCACCAGTGCTGTCATGAACAACATGAATGAGTGAAAGCTGACCGTAGTGGGGCTGCCGGTAGCCATGAGCACCCACAGCACCAATAACAGCAGGTCTGTGCAGGGGAAACATAGGTAGTGCAATTCACGGAGAATGAAAGCAACCATGAAAGAACTGAATACACCAGCTCATATTCGATTCTGGTCACCATGGTGCGCAGGTCTCAGTGCAAAACGCCCCGCACAAGCTCGCAGTATCCTCGCCACATGCCATCACATCCAACCCCCTACGAAATGCCATTGACAGTGCCGATTCCGCTCACATCTTCATGCCCCGGCACAGGCCTCCAAGTTGGACCCGACAGGAACACAAGGCCCACATGCCCACATACTCCTCTTGCGCCAGCGTAGCCCGCAGGGGCTGCACTCAAACCAACACGAACCCAAAATTTCACATTGCGACCGCCAGCTTGCAGGCAATGCCACCTCCAAGAGTACATCCGAAGGTCAACTTGCTGCCTCTCATGACCCCATCCTCGACCCACCCAGCGTGTATGCAGCACCGAGGAAAGCCGCCGAGCTTGCAGCCCCGGCAGCTGCTGGCAGCCAGCCGACTCACGCACTGCTGCTTGCCAGCTGCTTCAGCAGCCCCTCCACCTCCCGCACCAGCTCCTCGCTGGAGGGCCGGGCAGCAGCGGTGGGGTGCCAGCACCGCTCCGCCAGGGACCTGAAGCGGCGGGGCCAGGCAGCAGCGCTCAACAACAAAAGCTTGCAGCCGTCCCTCTGGCCCTATTTTGCAGCAGCTGTTGCGGCATGGGCCTGGAAACAAAATGCCTGTCTCCTGGGCTGGGCAGCTGTTAAACGTTGCCACATCGTTCCCAGATGCCCCACCGCTGCGCCCGCGCACCTGTAGCCCTTGGGGGCCCAGGACGGGAACTGCGGCCGCAGGTTGTCGTGCACCACGCGCTGCGCGATGTCCTGCGCCGCCATGTCGTCGTACAGCCGCATGCCGCACAGCACCTGCGCGCCATGGCACCGAAACCATGCAGCAAACACCGCGACTGCGCACTCAGTGCGTGCCGCACGCCAAGTGTGGAACGGCGTAGACAGGGACACGAAGGAGGCAACCAGCACTCTGCTGCCCTACGCCAGCTTTTCAGGTTCATCGGGCTAGAGCAGGTAGCTCCTGTATCCTATCTTCTCACGCCCACGCCCCGCGCGCACCTGCCACATCAGGACGCTGCAGCGGACCAGGACGAGTCGCAAGCCGAGAAGAAGGTTCATGCGGCGAGGCAGGGGGTGAGACGAGACATGGACATGTTGGGCACAGCATGCAGCCGCCGAAACTGCACGGCCGCGACATGAGCCGACCTAGCGCGCCGTAGCACGTACACGGCGTCGGAGCGTAGATGCAGCGCGAGCCAGTGAGAAAGTGTGTGGTGCTTGCAACAGATGTTCCGGCACAAAACTTCGTGCCAAATGTACCGATGGGAAGGGCCTCTACACGTGACCGAGCCCTAGGAGCACAACCGGTACCATCACCCCGCCCTGCTCCCTTGCAATTGGAGGAACACGCCTAGGAATGTGTAGTATACGTGTGTCTGCTGCCGGCCAGACGGCCCATCACTGCAACCCACCCGAAGGCGTAGACATCCACCTCCGCGCCCAAGGTGTTCTGACCTACAGGGCAACAGGAACAAGCGGTGCCGATACGAAGCGTTTACGTTTAATGGGCCCTCCTGGTCGTGGTGTTGGTGCTGGTTGCGGTGGTGGCGTATCTGATGGGTTGTAAGTGCCCCGGCCAGGTGTATGGCACCGGCACGTATGTGTCGCACTGGTAGCCAGCATGACCCACACTCCCGCCTACCTCGGAGCACCTCCGGCGCAATGTGGGTTACCGTCCTGCAGCGGGGACGCAACGGACAAGTGAGTGTGGTGTTCCGCGCGGCCCGAACGGCCCAAGCGAGTGTACCCTACAGCCAACGGTTGCCCCAGCAACGCACTTCGAAAGCATGGTGCCCGGCTGGCTGTGAGCTGGTCCCCTCCACCAGCACCGCACCAAGCGTAGGTCATCAGTTGACAGTAGGTTTGCAGGGCCGTCCCTGCACCTCGAATGTGTGCGCGAGGAGTGCACACGCGAGCCGGCAGCATGGCAGCAACAAGTTGGTCGAGTTTCCGCCCAGGCCACCATGCACGCTCTCCGACCTCACCCGCTGCCGACCGTATCGTCGATGACCAGCTGCCCGTCGTCGTCCACGGCCATCATCTTGGCCAGCCCGAAGTCCGACAGCTTGGCCGTGAAGCCGCGCGGGTCCCTGGGCGAGCTCTTGAGCAACACGTTCTGCGGCTTGAGGTCGCAGTGCACCACGTGCAGCGAGTGCATGTGGCGCAGCGCCAGCGCCACCTCCAGCAGCGTGGCGTAGATGTGCTGCGGGGGCAAGGATAAGGTGCACCAGTAAAGGCTTAGCCGGAGAAGTACGACTGGCCAGGCCGCTTATCTACAGCAGGGCAGTTGTTCAGTGGCCAGGGCAGCTGTACAAGCAGTGCTGCCACTGCCAGTGCCTTGTTTGTCGCGCCAGCGCCACCACCGCACTGCGCACAACATATCGGCTGCGCGTCTGGCCTGCAACACCCGCTGGTTGGCAACAGGTGCAAGCGCCTCGGCTGCCTTCCGCCCACTCCCCTGTGCCCACGCCCCATGGCGCCCACGCGCCCACCCGCATGTTGATGGCGACGAAGGACTTGGTCTCCTGCTTGGTGCCGCCGTCGGACTGCGGCGTCTCGACGGGCTCTGGGAGGGACGACACACCGGCAGGCCAGGGCCAGTCAGCACACCGTATGAAGGTTTGTGGAAGTGAACGAAACCGGCCACGGCCATGCCGCAAGCTTGTGACAACACCAAACCCGACTGTGCAGTTCGGGTGTTCCGCATACTGCCAGGCGCACTACCGGCTAAAATAAATGCACCTGGTGCCGTACCACGTGTCTGGTGAGACAATGTGCTGGTGCTGTGCACCGGCTGCAGTAAGCGGGGCCCAAGCGGAATGCGAAGCGCAGACGGCTGCTATATGTACCTAGCAGGCGGCTTGCGTTCCCTCGACGCCAGCCATGAGGCCATGCTGCTCCCAGGCACATCTGTTAGTTCCCAGACTGCGCCAAGGAGCTGCTGTGTATGTGCATGTGCATGTGCGGCCACCTGCGTAATACTGCTTATCACCATCCGCCCGGCCCGCACCCACTCTTGACGCGGTGCATGAAGGTGCGGCCGGTGATGGCGTCCGCCAGGGAGCCCGCGTCGCAGTACTCCAGCACCAGCGCCATGGCGGCGCCTGCGGCCATGATGACATGTACAGCACTGTTGGTGATACATTCTGCGGTCGCAAGCTGCTAAAGCGACGTCCGCGATGAAGTGGATGCCCAAACGTTAGCATGATGCCCAGCATGAAGCGCAGGCAAGGCAGCACAAACTCGGGGGCGCAACACACACCCAACACGCACACGGGCATGTGCGCGCACCGTGGGGCTCCGCGACGTGCTGCCCCGACTCCAGGAGGGACACCATGTGCTGCAGCTGCGGCACGCGGCCGCCGGCGTCCACGTCGTCGCAGTCCCGGGAGTCGAAGATAGCGGAGGGGTTGTCGCCGTTGGGCAGCTGTAGCGACACGTCCGTGAAGTGGGTGAGGATCTGCGGCAGGTGCACACAGCAGGCGCCGGGCAGTCTTGCGTGAAAAGGTGGTTCGCCCAAGGCGTATCATAACCGGATCAGTAGAAACCGGGGGCTGGGATGGCATGAGCGGTGGGGCGGAGCCTCTTGATGGCGCGGCTTGTTGCTTTCGGAGACGGATTGGGAGCGACTCGCCTGCACAATGTTGGGGTGGTTGAAGTGCGAGGAGGCCACCAGCTCGATGGCGTCGTGCAGATGGTGCTTGTGGAGGGCTGTGGCCGCGCCGGCAGCGCCGCCGCTGAGGGCCGCGGAGGCGCCGGGCGGCGCCACCTTGGTCTGCAGCACCACCTTGACCTGGGGGTCACCGTAAGGAAGGCGGGAGGGGTTCTGGCGGCGGGGCGGCGGGGCCGGTCGCACGGAGATATGTGCTTGTGTAATGCATTGCGGATGTGTGGCAGGACGGAGCAGAACAGGTCTCTCCTACTAGTCTGGGCAGTTGCAATCGGTGTGCGGGTGGCTGCAACGGTAAGGGGACACCAGCAGGGTATCATGTGTTTGCGAGTGGTGGCTGCTGGGTCAGTTGTGCATCTGCCGCATCATCAAGAGGCAAAGGACGCGGCACTCACCGCGACCTCTGCGCCGTGAAAGGTCCCCCTGCGTGCGGCGCCATTTGAGAAAGCAATTGCGTTAGGAAGCAACAGGCCATCATACCGGTATCGGTCGCAGCGTCGCTAACTGACATGGAAACGCTCCCATCCTGTAAGTGGCGAAGGAGCTGGTGCCGTAACAGGAGTCACCGGGTAGGGGTTCGGAGGCCACCTACCGCCACGTCGACGCGTCACCACCAGCGCCGCCCACATCCCCACCTCATGAAACACACACCGCTTTCAGTGTCCCAAACTGCCAGGATGCGCCAGCAGCCCACCTGTACACCACCCCGTAGCCGCCCTTGCCGATGGGCTGGAGCAGCTGCAGCGAGGCCAGCTCCTCCTGGCGCGAGGCCGCCCGCGCATTGGCCATCTGGACGGCCTGTGAGGGGGCCAGGGCAACGGCGAAGGGGGTAGGGCACTGTCGGTGGCGGCCCCGCAGAAAGGACGCCTAGGGACGGCCTTGATACGGGCAGGGCAAACCCACGCCTACAGGATTGGTGTACTTCCCTTGAGTCCACGGGCCGTCACGATGGATCCAGCATGGAGCAGTTGGAGCGGATACGTGGGCGGCATCAGCAGCGCATGCGCAGCCGTACAGCAGTACCAGGCAGGGTGGCTGGGAGCGGAGGGGGCAGGCACCGCCCAGGCGCACCTGCGCCGCCTTCAGCCGCTCATGGATGGTGGCGATGATGGGCTGCAGCTTGGAGGCGCCTGCGCGCGGTGGGAGCGAGCAGGTGCATACCGTTGCCACAGCTCCTCCCCTTGGAGCGACGCACCGTGTGCGAGAGTGAGACGACGGACGTCACTGGGCGTCTTAGTAACACGCACACAGTAAGCTTGGAACGCAGCGCACCGACCCACCGCGTGGTGCTTGCGCCGCTTCCAGCCGGAACGACGCGCCCCTCAGCTCGTTCAGCAGCCGCTTGGGCTTGGCGGCCGCCCCCGGCGCGCCCTCCGCCCACGACCTGGCCCGCACCGCCCCCTCCTCCCCGTCGAACGCCTGCGGGAACAGCGCCCGCACCACCGCCGTGCCCGCCTTTGACGCCGGCCGTTGTACGGCACCGCCGCCGTCGTCCGCCACCGGCGGCATGCCATTGGACAGCCCTTGCACGTAGCCCTCGTCGGCGGCGGTATGGCCCGCGTTGGTGCCGGTGGCAGTCAAGTAGGCCGCGCACGCGTTGGCTGTGTCTCCCAGGGTCGTAAGGGAGGCCAGGTGCCGCGCCTGGGCGTTCTCCTCCGTGGCGTCGGGCGTACCGATGCACAGCCCGCCATCGCCCGCACCCGTACCTGCCGTACTGGCCCCACAACCCGGCCCGTGCTCGTCGTCTGTCACAGAGGCCATGCGGCTGGGGAGCAAGGAGCCGTCGTGCACGCCGCTGCGGCTGCGGCTGCGGCCCCGGCCCACGGTGGCCTTCTGCGGAGGGGTGGTGAGGGGCCAAGGTCAGCAGGGGTCTATGCGACAGGAACACGGACGTCGTGGGCAGCTGATGCAGTCGGGAATGACATGAAAAAGGCTGCTGCATGGGCAATGGTGCCAAGATATGTGTGGCGAGCACGTTTCGTGGGCCATCAGCGCCGCCGTGCGGAAGCAAAGCGAACTGTAGTTGAACATGTCTAGATCCAAAGATAACTACATGGTACTTTCTTCTGGCTGCGGATAGATGCAATCGCGCACTCGAGGGCCATAACGATAGCAGCACTGCACACGGGACGCCCCACCTGCAGCTGGCCCAGCAGCATCGCCCACTCCTGCACCAGCTGGTCCGTCAGCTTGGCCACCACGGTGGGCAGCACGGCCTGCACCGGGTGCGCGTGGGCGGGAGGAGACGAATGCGGCAGTTTGTGCGGCAAGGGACCGTCGAAGCAGTCCGTGACCCACAACAAGGGTCCGTACGTCACGAAGTTCCTCATCCGTTGCCACGCCGTTCTGGGTGGACATGCCGGCTACTCAACTGCTTGTCCAGGAGGGCGCATCGGTATCACCTGCCACTGTTCCCGTAACAGGCCTGCAGCGAATCCCGCTCCATTGGCTCCCTAGCCCACACGTGTGTTCACCCACCTGCAGCACCTGCCTCAGCTCCTGCACCACGGCCTGCAGCAGCCCCTGCGGCAGCACCGTGGCGAAGGTGGCGTACAGCGCCAGCAGGGGGCGGCCCTCGTGGCACACGGTGGCCAGCGCCAGGGACTGCGGCATCACGCCGTCGCGGGACAGCACCAGGTCGCGCGGGTATGCCTTGGTGCCCTGCGTGGGATGAGGGTGTGTGAGTTAGGCGTGTGAACGAAACAGCACCAGGTCACGGAGTAGGCCGTGGTTTCACGCGTAGGTCGAGCGCGTATCACTTAAGGGTGCTAGGGTGAGCGGTGAAAAGAAGGTAGCACCAGGCCGTGCAGACAACAGGCCCTGGTGTCCTGCAGGAGAGCGCAGTGGGGGCGGGCACGTGCAGCCTCAGTTTGCACCGGCAGGCAGGCGCGGCAGCAATGTGTGGTGTCCAACGTTCTCCAACAGCAAGGACGAGTTGGTTGGGAAAGGAACCTATGGTAGTGCAGCATCTTGCAGGCGCACATCAGGAGACCTTTTGCCGTGGCCACTGCGTCCAGCTTGTGGTTGACTCGCTCATGGCGGCCGGGCAGGGCACCCACCTGGATGTACGCGTTGCAGTCGGCAATGCACAGCCCCGCCGCGCCACGTGTCAGCGCCTCCGACAGCAGCGTGCCCTTCAGCGCCAGCGTGTGGCCGCGGCAGCTGGGGACCTGGCAGGGCATGAAACGGGGGCGGCAAGAGGGTCCTGACCTTTTGTACGTCATCAAACCGCCCCCCCACATCCCCCCGAGCGGGCACCTTGCCTTTCAATCGGGGAACCACACGCACGAACAGAGGCCGTACCGCACCAGGCCATGCATGTCATTCAAAGGGGGGAGCTACACCCAAGGCAATCCGCTTGGGGGGGTGTGGGGGGACAGGGCCCCCCGACCAGCGAATGATATGCGTTGCTTGCCTTGTGCCGCACGCATGGACACAGGGCATTGGGCATAGGGCGGGATCCATGCCATGCACATTGTTCGCTGCTGGGGGACTCAGCCCTCCCGAGCAGACCCCTTGGCCATACCACCCCTCGACTGCCCAGTGCTGTCCCTGCTTGCTGCTCTCCGTTTACCGTATCATCCTTCCACCCTGCTTCTGCCCCTGCCACCCCGGAAAGGCCCAAATCGTGTATGCGGTTTCACGCCTGTGTTTTCGAAAGACAGCGTACGTGGCTATGTATCGGCAACAAGCACCATGGCTTTCGATTTTGCGGCGTTGATATGATGCATTGCCGTACCTTGTCAGCCACGGGTTGCAGGTGGAACGACGAGCAGCTGTGCTCGACGCTGGGGGCACGGACAGCGCCCACGCAGCCGCGGCGGGAGGCTTCTGCAGCAGGCGACAAGCGCAGGGTCGGGCAAAAGTTCGGTACAACATGAGCATCCCAGCTGCCTGGGAGGGATTCCTGAGACACTGCTGCAAAACTGCCCGTTACTTCAAGCTGCATTCGGCGAGCTCCACAAGCTTGCTATGTACGTGATGCACTGCATCGTCACCGTGCACGCGCATACTTTCTTCTCCCACACGGCCATCAGCACGTGCACACCCACCCTGTATGCTCCCAGCGGCAATCGCAAAGTTCCTCAGCACGGCCATGATGCGGTTGTTGTCGTCGAAGCCCACGTCTCCCTCGCTGGGCTCCTTCAGCACGGTCGACGCAGCGCTCGGAGCCCCACGGGTATCTGTGCTAACGCGCCAGCCGCCTTTGTAGTGATGGTGCGCGCCCCTGATTGAGGCGGCGGGGGTGTGGCACAGCGCCGACTCCAAGCTGGTGCGGCGGTTGTTGGCACGGGAGGAACTCGCCATGACGAACTCCAGGCTGCTGCGGCGCGTGCTGTGCTCGCGGCGCAGCACGTCAGGCAGCGCCGCCTGCCGGCCCCCGGCGGCGGGCTGCTGGAAGATGGCGGCGGCGCCCATCTCCTGCACCGCAAAGCGACGAGGTACATGCAGGCCAGTAATCAGAGTTGTAATAGCAGCAGTGCAGTACGGCTGGGCAGTGCAGTGTAGCAGACAGTGTAGGCTTTCGGGGCCCTGGGTGATGACAGGCGCCAGCGTGTTGGCTGGCATGAGTGCACACGGCGCGCAACGTGGAATGCAACACACGAGCCGCCCTCCTTGCTACACGTTCACCCTGGTGTGGCGCGCATCGCCACGCGGCGTCATTTCCGTGGCGTCCAGCTCCGGCTGCGGTGCCGAGCCTCCACGGTCTGGCCTCGCCATACCCATGCGATCGGGGAGGAGCCCATGCATGTGACACGTTGTTGTGCTGTTGCTCACCGCGTTGAGGAAGGCCACGCGGGCCTGGCCGCCCACGTGTGCGGTACGCTCCGCCGCGACACGTGCCACCGCGTCCAGCGCGCCCACCAGGTCGCTGACGCAGCCGGCGGCCTGCAGCATCGACAGCGCGTCCGCCGTCAGGGGTGCCAGCGAGTGCCGTACCTGTGGACGCCGTACAATAGGGAAGGACAAGGTAGGGCAGGCACCAAGCTGAATAGAGGGCTGGAGGCCAGGATGAGGCCACAAGTTGGTCAGGTGTGACACGGTTAGCGCTGTGCAGTGCATTAGCAGGCAAGGCCGCCCGCCATTGTGGTAGCTGTACCGACCACCGGCCCTACTACATGAGATTAATGAGGTAGAGACAGTACCCAAGTACAAACTACGCGTCCATCTGGCTGGACCATTCACCTGTTTGGCCAGAACTGTTGCTACCGCCAGCAGGGCCTCCTCGGTCCAGCTAGCCGGCCGCACTGATCCTGAGAATACAGAAGATGCGTTACAGGAGCTGTTACAGGAACACGGCACTCGGCCAGCTAGGCAGCTGCAGCGGCAAGCAAGTAGCGAGGAGCCGCGTGGGACAAGGGTGACGCTGGATGTCGCATCAGGGAGTGAGGAGCCGCGTGCATAAGGGCGGAGCTGGGTGTCATATGACTTATTCGGCTCCCTGGACGCTGGAGAGCAGCCGGAACGTACCCCCAACCGTAGGGCCGCACCTTTGGCGGCGAGGCTCAAGCAGCCGACGGGCTCTCCGGCCACCACCACCGGCACGCGAGCGAAAGCCTTGCAGCCGTGCTTTTCGCGCAGCCATCGCCAGTCGCTGGGTAGGGCCTCCCCCAGTCTGCTAGGGTTGTCGCTGAAGTAAATGCTGGCGGCTTTCGCCCGTGCTGCTGCACCTGCTGCTGCCGTGTGGTGCGCCTCCCGCAGCATCAGCGCGCAGGAGGAGCGCGAGTCGTGGTCGCAGTTGATGCTGCTGGCCAGCACCACGGACCAGCACGTGTCGTGGGACGTGCCGCCCAGCCACATGGCCGCCAGGTCCTCCTCAGCACACCCACAGCCGGCAACAGGTGTAGCCGTGCCATCACTGCCACGAACAGAAACGCTGCGCGAAAGGGAAGGCGAAAAGCACCGTGAACGGTCAGGGACGTTCTTACATTCCATGAGGTGCAACGGGTTTCCTCCTGTTGGTAGCCGGTCGTGTGATATAATCCTTGCCCATGGCAACGAAGGGAGGCTGAGCAGCATGAGTTTTCCGTTCTGGGCCTCATCGTTGCAGCGCACGGGGCCCTGCCCAGGTGAGGCATGTGTGCAAGGCAGTGTAGCCAGTGGGTTGCGGTTGTATCCCAAACTCCGCTTGCGGCACTTCTATCCGACGCTCCTGGTCGTCAAATCATTGCTTACGAGACGTGATCGGCGTCCAAGTGCTCCAGCAGCAGTTTGCACGTCCCCTGTACTTGTTCATGCCACCCGCCCTCAAGCGAGCCAAGAGGAGGCAGGAGTCTCAGGAGTCCTTCGTTAACCTGCATTACAGGTGCTTCTAGGCTTAAGTCGCATGAGCGCCGGGGCGTATGCAGGCACAGTGGACGAGCCCCAGGTGTTTTAGAACTCACTGCAGCGAGACCGTGTTGGGCAGGCTCTGCACTCGATTTTGCCGATACAGCAGCGGAGCAAGCTGGCGGACGAGGCGTGCTGGAAGTCTTGGGCGTGTTGGAAACTCCTCCATTACCAAGGCAGCGGGCAAACCACGACATTGCCGCTTTGTATCCGCGCCTATCCTTGTGTTTCAAACTTTCAATTGAGTTGAAAATGGCACGTATGCTTGTCACATGTTAGGCAGGGAAACCGCGCTACCCTAGCTGGCTTGACGCAATACAGTCGCATATCAAATTCAGGTAAGTACAAGCTTTTCGTGAGATCGTTTGCTGCTAAGGCTACATGTAGCTTGCGTCGTTGCGTCGTTTTAAAGAAACGGGCGAGTGGTGGAGGCGCAATCAACGCTGCCGCGTGATAAAAGCGGACTGGTATATGGTACGCAGAGGGCCATGAGCTATCAACGCAGCCTTGCCCGAACCCAGTCACCGACCGAGGGCCGTTAGTCAGCGGTACACCGGTACTATTGCCCAGGGGAGCCCCCCAGTACGGGAGGTATCCGGCCCCCTTCGTGGGCGCCTGCTGTTGCCGCCAGGTTGCCTATGTGCCGGCTGGTCCTGAATGGTCTACAGACTTACATACCTTAAACTTCAAGCGCCCATTCAGGCACTTGCGAGTTGTGACACGCTGGTGAGGCATATTGCAAGGCACGTCCTCGTCACTTTCAGGAGCTCGCTCACCTGATGCCAAGCATGGGCCAAAGCGTCTGCGACTCAAATGATAACAGAATCTCGGGAAGCTCCAGGTACTACTTATATACGTAGCCTGTTTGGCCTAGTGCTGCTGACTGGCGGCCGTGCAACAGGTACGAATCAGGTTCTGGCCAAGACCAGGTTTGCACGTTACCTACCCAGGTGCTGCTCCCTCGCGCCCATGCAGCACAACTTTCTCCTACCCAACCTGTAAAGAGTTGCACAGTACCGGTACGGTGCTAGGCAGCTGGCTTGTCGTTCCCCAGCGTCATGGCGCAGGTGGGTGCCATTCCAGGGGCCAAACCTCGGCGCTTGGGCCCTGCGGCCACGCCAGGTAAGGGGCTCAGCCAACTGGTCTGGCACACTGCCGCGCACTTGCCAGCATGATATCCTAGTCTGGTTGATGAAAGGCTGACTGCGAGGAGCAGCATGGTTGCGCCACCAGCAGGACCCTCGCTGGTGGGCGGTTACACGCTCCAGGGGTGGTGCCCATGGTGGGTGCTACAAACTGGTCATTGCACAACCGTGACCTGTGGGCGAGCAGAGAGCTAAGCGGCCAAGCGGCAAATTAGGTTGTTCAGCAATGCATGGGGAAAAGGCACGCGCTGCTGTACCACGACAGCCGCACCAGGCAAGCGTGCAACGACTCAGTAACTTCAGGTGAAACAACGAAATGCGTAACACTGCGCTTGCTACGCTGTCCTACAGACCAACAACAGCCGTCGGCAACCACGTGGTCATGCTTGCTGGCCGTTCAGCAAAAACGACCAACTGGCAATCCGTCATTGGTACCTCCAACCGCTTACCGTGCGCACCGCATGGCTCTGTCCTTCGCACACCTTGACTAAACAATTTCGCCAACTTGTCTCTTTGTCGCTCGTCGTGGGCCTACCGCCCTACCCACGTCCTGCGCTGGCAGCACCACCCAACCTAATGTGCGCCTGGCAGTGTACAACAACTCCTTCCCCCAAATGACATTACGAAGTATTACTCGCACGCATCCGACACGTGCCTATGTCCTGCCCGCGAAACGGCGCCCCCCGCCTCCACCCCCGGCGCCGCCGCCGCCGCCGCCGCCGCTGCCCCTGTCCACACGTGTCCTGGCAGCCGCCCTGTCCCCCGCCCTGCGCAACTGCCGCAGTAGCGTCGCCGTACACACGGCCGACAGCAGCATGAGCACAACGCGCTTGGCGCTGGCGGCCGTTGACATGCCGTACAGCTGGATGAGGCCAAGGCCGTACGGTACGGCGCGGAATGCCATGACGATGGCAACCACTCCGGGGTGAATGCCAAACAGCCCGGGGTTGACCAGCAACTGTGGGCGGCCGCATGAGTAGCAGGAGTGCCGAAATCTCAAAACACTTACGTTCCGGGGCTTTGTGAGTAGGACGTAAGGCAAGCCAGGCTGTTGCCTGTGTGTGGAAGTGGGCCTAACGCGCAAATCATTCTGAACACTGCCAACAAAGTAAGGAGTGTGCCCTGCCAGTTCACCACGAATCACCTTGGGAGTTGTCGTTGGCCTTGTCAAGCTGTCCAAAACGACCCCTCTATCTACCCCTCTATCTCCTCCCCTCCCCAGGGCCTCATCCGCATGCAGTCATCCCGTCTCGCGCTCTCTCCCGAGCCATCAGCCCCACGCACGGAACTCCGTTACACCACTCTTCAGCGGCCCGCCAGCATCACGCGTTCACCCTCAGCATCCCGTTCAGTCCTCAGCCCCAACCAATCGTCCCGGAAGGGGACTTCATTGCTGTACGACGCAAATTTGCTGTACGAAGCCCGACCGTACACCCACCCGCAGCATGTCATGCAGCCCACGGAGCTCCGCCGGGAAGACCGGCTGCTCCCCCTGCTGCCCGCTTGCAAACCGCCAGGCCTGCGGAGCAAACGGTTCCCCAAGTGTCAAGCAAGGAATGGGCTAGCAACTGTGCAGTATGAGGACTGCTACAGTGCTTCACCCACATGAAGTACCAGGGCCGCTCGCCCCACAAATCCGGAGGAATCCGTCCAACATTACTAATACCTATCCCAACTGGTGACCCGGCACGGAGCTGCGGCGGCCACAAGCACGTGATGCGAGCAGGCCGGCATGGGACTCACCGCCTGGCAGGTGAGCAGCAGCTGCCACGGCAGCTCGTACATGAGCAAGATAGCACGTGTGCGGTGCCGCGCGTAGGTGTGCGGGCGCAGCAGCAGCAGCAGCAGCGGCGGCGCGATACACAGCATGAGCGCTGCCGTGGCGGTGGTGGGAGAGAGGCCCGCCACGTGACAGTGCTTGACAACCTGTGTGTGTGTGTGCACATCAGACGGCAGAAAGGCAGTCAACATTTGGATGCCCACAATGCCTGTACGTCTGTGCAGACCTCTCATAGCAACGGCGCTGGGCATAGGGGCAGTGGGGCCTCTATGGAGCTGAGGCACTCGGACCGAAGCACGGAACCGTGTACAGGTAGGCCGATGTACGTCTGTTCTGCGGACACGCATTTTCCCTGACCATACTCTCGCAGACGCACTCACCAGCAGGTGCTTGAGGGCAAAGAGGAGCCACACCAGAGCGTCCGTGGGCAGGTACACAGGCAGCGGCTGGTGGTCCCGGAGCACGCCGTGGCCCGGCCCCCAGCGGCGGACAAACCCGTAGCCGGCCGCTGCAACCTGCGGCTCTGCGCCGCCGCCGCCGCCGGTGCGTGCCACGCCGATAGCGTCCGCAGTCCTTTCGCGCTGCTCCCCGTCCATGACTGCCCCCACTGCCATCGCCGCAGCAGCCGCCCCGGGTGAGTTGTCTACTTCTCCGTCGTTGGCTACAGCAGCTGCACGTGTTGCTGCGGCTGCGCTGGGCCCCGTCTTTCTCCGGCGCCAGAGCCTCCCGGCCGCTGACCACACACCACCACCGCTGCTAAACCATCCCCGTCTCGCAACCCCGGCCTCGTCACTAGACAGCGACTCCTTCTCCTGACCCCAAGCCCTGTGCTGCCTGACACCCGCTTCCTCTTTGGAGTCCAGAGTCATTTTTAAACCAGGCAGAGCGCCGAGCCTGCCGCCCCTGGCCCCCGTGAGCTCCTGCTCCTCCTCCCCAATGACCCATGGGTCGCCAAACCCGCCGCAGCACGAGGTGCTGATGCCTGCCTCGCTGCCCCGCCTGCCGGGTAGCAAACCCCCAGACGCGCTGCTGACGGAGGTCGTGGCTGCCCGCGAGGGCGGTGCCCGCTTGCTGGCAGACGGGGTGCCTTCGAGCGGAGCCGCACGCACACCGGAGGCGCTGCCGCTTGCGCCCCAGAGGCTGCCACTCGCACCAGCTGACGCGGAAGGCGTGCTGCTGCTACTGCTGGTGCCTCTCATACTACCGCTGCCGCGGTGGGTGTTTGGGCCAGCGTAGCCGTGGCTCAAAGCGCGCGGGGGTAGCGCGAAACGCGGGGAACTCGGCCGCGCCGAGTCTGAGGTCGTCGGGCTGAGTGGACGGTCAACGGACGAGCCGCGCGGGGCGGCCCGCTGGGGTGCCGAGGGCGCCCTGCTGGCTGCGGCTGGCCGGACTGCCGCTGAGGGGGAGGTGGAGGCAGCTGCAGGTGCAGGTGCATCCGTGGGTGCGCCAGGTGCACTTTGGCTGCCGGCAAGGAGACCTTCGGCGCTTGCGCCTGGCCCGCGCGCAGCGCTGTCCCCGATGTCCGGTTCGCCCCGCTGCTGCCGCTGCTCGTCCTCGTTCGGCAGCGGCAGTAGCTGCCTGTGGTGCTCTGCAGCTTCAGGTGCCGGCCCCGCGGGCCTCACCCCTGCCGCCGCCGCCATCAACAGCTCCTCCGCCCCCCGTACGACCACGCCCCACCTGGCCTGCAGCTGCCGCACCATCAGCGCCGCGCTAGCCCACATGCCCCGTCCCGCCAGGTACGGCAGCAGCGTCTCACTAGCAGCCACCGCCTCCTCAGAAGCAGCCACCGCCTCGGCAGAAGCAGTTTCCTCCTCGACCTCCTCCACCTCCTCCGCCTCCGCCACATCCTGCACCACCTCCCCATCACAGCCAGTCAGCTGCGTCGAAGGGGGGCATGCCGGCGTTAGCAGCAGCGCCGCCATGTCCGCCACCAGCCCCGACACATGGCGGTCAAACGCCAACTGCGCATACGGATTGTATGACAGCTTCCGGTCGGCATGGGAATCCGGCCGGCGGCTTCCCACCTCGACGGCAGCTGCCCCTGATACATGCGATGAGAAGGCGTTGCCGGTGCGGCCTGCCTCGGCGGTTGCCCCCGCCTGCTGCCGCACCGCCTCCGCCGCGTCCCTGAACGCCCCGTTGACCTCCGCCGCGACCCGTGGGTCGGCCGCCAGCAGCAGCGGGCACACGCACAGCACGGAGCGGCGGGGAGACGGGGGGCGGGGGCCCGTGTCCGGCTTGGGGGCGGGGGCGGGGGGCAGCAGCAGGTAGACGTGCAGCCCGCAGGACGGGGTGCACCGTGAAGAGCAGCCGCTTGGCGGGGCGGGCTGCGAGGGGAACGGTAGCAGGTTATGATATGCCGTTGATGTTAGCCAATACCGGTATGATGACCATGCAGTCACCATCTACATAAAAGCCGCAGGCCCTGGTAGACCCCATGCACCACGACACCTCTGACCACAACATAGGGAGAACCGCACGCACAGGCGTGCTCACGTGCTTCAAGGCTGACACAGCTCACGCCATGCAGCGTTACAGGGGGGGGGCACGAGCAACGCGCCTGGTCCTCACCGGAAGGTTGAAGGCGACCACACACGGCTTGCCGCCCAAGCTGCCCGCCGAAACCGAAGCTCGTGCTGCTCCCGAGCCATCCCCACCGCCGCCGCCGTCGCCCCCGCCCGCAGGCCGACCAGGCGCTTCAGGGCCGCCAGCGCTGCCTCCCAGCAGCTCAACCTCCAGCTCCCGGTCAACCCATGCCGAGCTGTAGTCGGGCCCCGAAACCACCACCCGCACAGTGGGCCCCAGTGCACGCTGCTGCTGCTGCTGCTCCTTGCATTCCGCCTGCGGCGGGCCCACGTGACCTTCCCGCCCTAGCACCGCTGCCTTGCAGTGGTGCGCTGTCGCCTCCGCGACAGCCTCCGGGGACAGCAACAGCCGCACCGTGATGGCCCCCTCTGAATCGCACCCCGAGCCCGCGGCGCACACCGCCGCAAGTTCGGGGTAGCAAGGCAGTGGCACGCACACGTCGGCAGCAGCAGACGCAGCATGCGTGTACGCGCCTGCTTCCGCCCAGTTCAGAAGCGTTGCGCCCGTAGCAGACCGGTCCGGGGTCGTGGGTACCATGGCAGGCCGGGTAGGGGTCGCAGGTACGCTGGTGCTGCTGCTGCCCAGGGCCCCGGCGGCGGCAGTTGCGGACGGTGTGGACGGCGGTGCGCACACGGGCGGCAGCAGGTGGTTCAGCCAGCTGTGTAGCTGCGTGGCTGTGACCTGTGCTGCTGCCTGCGCCTGCGCCAAGGCGCCTGCAGCATCGTACTGCTCGCTGCCATGCCCTTGTGCATGCGTAGCAGGGCCTGCAACAGCAGCACGCTGAGCTGCAGCTTCTAGAACGCTCGGTACTGTATGGGTCGCCATGACAGCGGGCCGTGGCTCCTGGTGTGCGCCCACAAGGCTGACGTCTGTGCTCATGTGGCCCAGAGACAGCCTGCCGATCTCGGGTCGTTGCACGGTGGTGAAGCTGGTTGGCTCGCTGGCTGCCAGCGCATGCAGGCGGCTGGCGGGACGGGCGGTAAGCCAAGGAGAGCTCGGGGGCTGCTGGTGCTGTTGCTGCGGCGGGAACTGCACGTGCTGCTCTTGCTCATGTGCAGAGGGCCTGGCCGCTTGGGGAGAGCTAGTGCGAGGCCGTGGCGGTGCTAAACTCTTGCTGCCACGCAAGCAGGACGGCGTGGGAAGGACCAGCTCCGCGTGCAGCATGAACAGATCTGCGTCGTCACCGCTGCCGCCGTCTGTGCCGCCGTCAGCGCCGTAGGGAACACCGCCACGACCAAGTGTGCGTCCATCAGCGCCGTAGGGAACACCGCCACGACCAACTGTGCGCGCCGGGGTACCGGGGCAGCCCAGGCTCGGACCAGCGCCGCAGGAGAGGGTGCTACCAGCAGGTACGCCGGCACCCCCAACTCCGCCGGCAACGGACGAGCAGCGCAGCACAGCCCCGGAGCTGCCACAGCCGCCATTGTAGCTGCTTCCGTAGCTGGCCGCCCCGCAGTCATCGCTGCTGGCTCCCACGGTCGACACGGACGAGGACATCCCCGCCACAGGGACGCCGCCGGGGACGTGGTGGTTGTGGTTGTGGTGGCGGCGGCGGCGCGCAGTAACGAAGGGTGAGGCAACGGAGTCGTTGCTGCCGCAGCTGCCGACGACCATTGGCTGCGCGCTACCTTCTTCGGCGCCGCGTACGCGACGCACCTCGCCGCTGTCGCCGTACGCAGGTGACATTGCTGAACCGTACGAGTACTGCTGCGGCTGCCGCTGCGGTAGCTGCTGCTGTGCCGGCGGTGACCAGATGGCTAGCCTCTCGGCGAGTCGAGAGATGGGGGAGAAGGGCCCCGCGGGTGGAGGGGCGGCGCTGCGCCGGCCCCGATGGTGCTGTGGCTGGCGCTGCGGTTGGGAGGGAGGAGGGCTGAAGTGGCAACGCGCGGTCGCATGAGGGGACTCTTCTGGGCTGCGGGGCTCTTGCGTCGAACCCTGCAGGGCGTTGGCCGCGGCGGCGGCGATGGCAGCGTCGGCCACGCAGGCAGGCGGCGTGGCTGGGACGGCACCAGGAGCCGCGACTGGACCGGGTGGGGTCCTGCAGGTACGGCACGGCGGAAGGCACAAACAAATTGCACATTGTATGCACCATGCCACCGGCATAACCATCAGTCAAGCTGTCGGTGCAAGACAGGCAGCCCACCGTAGTAAAGCTTGAAAGGCCGTGTCTTCCTACTAGAGAATAATGGCTGGTGGAAAGATTCCGGTGTACTATATGAGCGTGAGAAATTCTCAGCACTCGTGCGCTCAACCCGCCCCGCTGCTGCTCCTCCGCCTCCGCCCCCGCACTTACCTTCTCATCCGCACCACCTGCAGCAGGTGCACGCAGCCGCGCACCACGCAGCCGCCCAGGCCAAGCAGCTGCCGCCGCCCCGCTCCGCCAGCAGCCGCTGCCGCCGCCGCCGCCCGGTTGGCGGAGCGGAGCGCCGACAGCGACGCCGCCGACACCGCCGACAGAGCCGTGCCGGGGTAGCCGCCGCCGCCAATGCCGCCGCCGCTGCCGAGCAGGCCACCGGCGGGGAAGTCGCCCTCGCGGACCTTTGGGGTGGAGTTCAGCCATGCGTGGTTCAGCCTTGCGGCATAGCAGCAGCAAAGATCCAGCAGCGCATGCATGTACGTGGCGTCATTGAGGGGAATGCGCCGGACCGACGTGTTGTGCGTCGCGTGCCGTACCTTGCAGGACATAACGCACGTCTTGAGGCCCGACGTATACAGCGGGCTGCATCGGGCGGCAGCTGGTGCCGCGGCGGCAGCGGCGGCAGTTGCTGCAAGAGATATCGCCGCAGCTTGCACCCCACCGGGATCGTATCGGGACAGAGCTTGCGGCCTTCCCGCAGGTGTGTGTAGCGAAGACTGCGTCCGATCAAACGATGAGGCGGCCGCGCTCGCAGCGTCGGCCGTGGCGGCTACGGAGGGATTGACAGGCCCCAAGAGAACGGCAAGGTCCAGGGAGGGACGCCGAACCGGCGGTGTCCAAGGCGAGAGGCCCGGCGTGTGCGGCCCCGGCAAGGGACCAGGGAATGGCGCGAGCGCCTTGCCTGGGGGACTGACGCGACCCGCGCCCGCCTCTGAGGCCGCAACCGCCGTACTGCAATGCGTTGCAGCCGGGGGTATGGGTAGGGCTCCAGGTGCTCCACTGGCACGGAGCACAGCGGAGCTGCAGCTGAAGTTGCTGGCCCGAGACGGGTGCTCATCCTCAGAGGGCGGCGAGCTGGGGGCCGACGTGGGCTGTGAGTCGCAGTACAGGGACGTGGCCGGCGTCAGGTGTGCCTTGGCTGCTTGACGGGCGTGACGCCGCTGCCGCTTGGTGGTAGGCGGGGACGTGGCGGGAGATGCGAGGGAGGCCGGCATGGTGGAGGCTGCGGGGGAGGCCATTGGGGACAGGCGCCCGCTGCGGGGCGACCCATGGGTCTGCCGGGCCTCGGCACCCTGGCGCTTGGGGGCGGGCAGGGCAGCGGAGCTGGGCCCTCCCATGACGCTGCAGCTGGTGCTGCTCCGGCAGATGCTCTCGCTGGTGCCTGTGCTGGTTACGGTGCTGGCTGGGTTGCTGGTAGACGGTTGGA
The DNA here is from genome assembly GCA_004335795.1 of Chlamydomonas sp. 3222. Classification (NCBI taxonomy): domain Eukaryota; kingdom Viridiplantae; phylum Chlorophyta; class Chlorophyceae; order Chlamydomonadales; family Chlamydomonadaceae; genus Chlamydomonas; species Chlamydomonas sp. 3222. Next base: position 2,868 of record QAXN01000252.1, on the reverse strand, counting down.
GCAGGCTGCTGCGGGACGAGAAGCAGGAGCCTCCGGCAGCACGGCAGTTGGGCGTGTTGCAGTTCTGGTGGACAGGCGAGCAGCTGCCGGAGGGTCCCGCGCCAGAGCTGCCTGGGGCAGGAAGCAACAGCCCCGCGGCGGGCGACGGCGGCGCGGCATTCCCTCCCTGGCTGGACGTCTTGAGCCGCACCTTGAGGCGCGTGGGGGACAGTGCTGCCTGCTGCGGAGACTGGGGAGCCAGGTGCGGCGGCGGGGGTGACGGCGGCGCCTTCGGCGGGCGACGCCTTTGGTTCTGGGACGACAGCAGCCATCGGAAAGGGTTGCCCCTGCCGCGGCTTTCGTCGGCCCTGCTTGCGGAGGTGACAGCAGAAGCGCCTCCAGAAGGCTGCATGCGGAGGCGGCACACCGTGGCCGTGAAGCCACCGCCACGCGAGGAGAGTGCTGTGGCAGCCCGTGTAGCTGCAAGCACGAGGGGCTTGATGACGCCATGGTAGCACTGCGCTGGACCGTGGATGATGATCACAGGGGCAGAGACGCTTGCTGCCATCGCAACGAGGGTGGCGAGGGGCGACTGGAACGACCCGTGGGTCAGGCTGTCGGAAAGACAGGCAGTGACCAGCAGCAGAATCCACTCCAGGACAGCGAGGGCGGCGTGGACGGACAGTTGCACCTGCAAAGGGTTTCAAGAACAAAAGGTCGTAACGGGATGCTTGCATGATAAAATGGACGACACGCCCAAGTCGCCCAAGAAATTGCGGCATATGCCATGGACGGCAGCGTACAATCGTACGAAATGGCTGCAGATGGTACACTTGGGCGGTAAAATGACAGCCTATGCAAAAAAAGGTGAGCCGCTTGTATGTGCAGAATAATGTTCATTCATGGGAGGAAGGAATGAGGCAGACGGTTCGAGAGCAGGAGCCACCTGGGTTCCTAGGAGGCCGGCGAGGAGGAAGTAGACACAGCCCTGCAGCCGGTTGTCGGCGATACTGTACTTGCCGCCGGTCAGCGGCACAAGCATGCCGCCCACACTGTCACCGTAGCGGCGGCGCAACTGCATCAGGGACCAGATGTTGCCCTGCAGGTTGCATATGACGGCATGATTGTTTGTTGTTGCAAGACATGTCCCTGCGCACCCCCGATGGATTTCGAAACCCAAGTCTTGCCGAGGCTGCGTCGTACGCACGACCGGTGCTTCCTGCTTACCACATGGAGCATCTGCCGGGCTGACAGGCTGAACACCTGGTGGGCGAGCGTCCACCGCAGCCGCCATGACGCCACCAGTCGGCTCGTCCTCCCCTCCCTCTGTGCTGGCCCCTCCACAGGCACCTCAGACGCGAGCTGCTGCTCACTCGAGTCCCGCACTTGGCTGCCGTGTCGAAGCTCGTGGTCGCTACCGGGCGGGCCACAGGCCCTGCAGGCCAGCGCGCATGCCACGCTGAGCGCCAGGGTGGCAACATAGCAGACTGCAGAAAGATCCAGGAAGGCGTTGGTGGCAAAGGCGTAGGGGTAGAGGCGGCTGAAGGTGTAGACAGCGCGGCCCAGTATCCCTCGGCTGCACGTGCGCAGGGAAAAGGCACACAAGTTAGGAGAGCGCCATGGCGTTAGGCTTCGGAGCGCAGTGCAAGGTATCGTTACGTGGACGCGCAGGCATGCATGTCCGATACCAGAAGAATCGTACAGTACTGAATAGTACAGTGCGTGAAGACCGTGCCTTGTGCACGTGTTTTACACCCACTACATGGTTGCGGCCACGAAGAGAACAGGATTTGGCCAGGCAAACCCGCAAGCGTACGCACTCACTTGCAAGGGAAGTGCCGCACGACCAATTGGTCATACGCATCGATGTAAAAAGCAGGACGCGAAGGCCACGAAGAAGAAACCGATGATGAGGCTAAGAGGGACTCGTGTATGCAATGGCCCCTTGCCATGACCCATGGGTCGGCGGGGGGTGCGGAGGCTGCAGCTGGCGAGGTCGCGAGGGCCGGGCAGCCCGCGCGCAACGCGAGTTGCCGGCTCAGATGCAGGCTGGGGATGAAGATAAGCTGCAGAAGGTCCACTAGCAGAGCGGAATACAGCAACGTGCGTTGTGTCGAGCGGCGCCGACTGGGGCGAGGAGGGGATGCAGCAGGGGCGGAGGCCGCGCCGGCGCCGGAATGGACCGCCGTTGCTTCTGGGGGCGCTTGGTGCGCTTGTTGTGTTTGTAAAAGTGCATTGGCCATCGCTTCTGCAGTGCCGCCGAGCACCAACGTCACCCCGGGAGTTCGTTACGCGCGTGAATCAGACAGCGTTCAGCTAGCTGAGGAGAAGCACATTGCCAGCTTGAAACGTTAGGCTAGGGTTAGCGCCAGCGTGTGAATGCACTGGTACCCGGAGAACCAACTGCGCGCCTTTTGCGCAGCTTCATGACGCATGGGTGGACCCCGCCGCGTGCAATGTTGCTGGTGGCGCCGCGTCACTGAAAAACGCTATAAAACACCATTCGACTTTTCCGCGATAGCAATACTACATCATTGCTGTGCAGTGCTCTGGGATAGCGAACGACGCTGCAGCGCAGAGTGGCCCATGGTGTCGGATTGGACGCCAGTACCAACTCCTTTCGCGGTCTGTGGTAGTATTGATCCAAGGTTTGCTCCGGCGTCCTTGACGTCGCAGTAGCAGCCGTTGTATTCTCGATAACAGCCTAGTTTCCTATGGCTGCTGCGTGCTTTCACTAGAGCTCCCATGACTGGACAGAGCTCCTCTGCGCTCGGATTTGGTAAGGGCGTGTTCACATGCGGACGGATTGGGCTCAGCGGATTCGCGGCCAATCCCGTCTTCCATTCACATGCACACGTGGCAATCCGGATTGGGGTGAACGGATTCCCT
>QAXN01000251.1:0-49479 GCA_004335795.1 Chlamydomonas sp. 3222 | reverse complement strand
CCAAGTGCCAAAAAGCGTTTTTTCGACGTCCCATGCAGCCCTGCGACAACTTTAGCCCTACGCTGATTCAGTGTTCCGGTCTTACTTGGCGGGAAATCTTGAGCACTGATAATTTCGGAGCTGCTAGACGTGGGGGACACATGCCGAATACCAGCTGCCACACGTGGGATCAGGTTTGGCATCCCAGCAGCTGTTGTAGGGTGACCCTGTTTCGGAAGCTTGCACTGCTTGCACCCCTCTGCGCGTGCGGAAAAGCCGCAAAGCGTCGTCTGCACATGCGTTGCTTACTAAAAGCACCCTAACGCCATTGGAAAGGCAAGCCCATCCTGGCTCTATCGTGGCCTCCCGTCCCGTACACATACATACATTCCTGTGCCGTACCGACAGCAGGCAGGCAATCACGGCAGTCCTCGGGTGGTACCGTAGCAAGGCCCAACTGCCGACGACAAGATCAGCCTCTGCCCTTCTCAGATGATTACATACCTACGGAATCCTTCGACACCAGCCTGCCGACACCAGCCTGCCTGCGCACATGTCCCCCCACCACCACCACCTCTTCAGGATCCACCCATGACCAGTGTGCACGCCATCCCATGCGGGCCCTAATTGCACCGCCTCTGTACGCTCTGCCACCGCTACGGTACTATTCCTCCGTCTGCCGAATGCGTCAGGATGTGCTGTCCTTGGCACCTTCACAGTCCTCGCGCGCCTGCTTCTGCTGCTGCTGCTGCTGCAGCCCCTCTGCCGCCGCCCTCCTCCTCAGCTCCCTCATGAACGCCCTGCGGCCCGCCAGGTCCGTCACCGCCGATATCACCAGCCCGCACACAGCATTGCCCACAGCGAACACAGCAGCAGCGCGCCAGGCTGCTGCTGCGGCGGCCGCAGCACCCATGCCGGTGTGTCCCGTCCGCCACCCGCCACCCCCCGCATACGATCCGCTGCTGCCGCTCCACGGCTGCTCCGGAACGGCGCCGGCGCCGCTCACACTTGCCGACAGAAACTCTGCCTGCTGCTCCTGGTGCTGCTCCTGCTGTCCGTAGTGGTGTAACCGGAACGCCAGGAGTGCCGCGGGCGGTGCGTAGGCAGTGCCAACAACCGCTTGATAGCGAACCGACAGCTGCAGGGGCCACCCGGCGATACGCACAGAGTGATTACCGGTATGCCAGCCAGTCAGAGTGCATATGCATGAGCGTAATGATGCGACATGGGATACACTAGCGCTTAGTACCTGCGTAAGGCAGCTCTCTGCCTTTGCTCTGGGTACGTGGGTACGCGGTTGCGTGGACGACACGTGACAAGCACCCTAATCGCAAAGTGTGGCCCCTAGCTAGGCTGAGTCACCTACAACGCACATGCCCCTGTGTGCCGAAACGCTCCCACACCATGGCGCCACACCTCACCCTCATCATGGCCGGCTCCCACAGCGACCACACCAGCCAGTGGAGCTTGTACTTCTGGCAGCTGAGCACCCACATCTCGGGCAGTACCAGCCACGGTCGCCCTGGGCTTCTGTCCGCGCCGACCGTACCCCCTGCAGCCGCTGCCGATGCCTGTCCCCACGCCGCGGGCACCTCCCAGCATATGGCCGCCAGGCCGGCGGCTCCGGCCAAGCCTCGAAGCAGCAGCAAGGCATTGCGGTGCCTTGCAGTGGGGCGAGGTGGGCGGCGAGCGAGGACGGGATGCAGTCGGCTAGATGCGTGCCCACGTGCTAAGCACGCTGGAAAGTCACGGCAGGAGGACGCGCGCAACGTGCACTGTGCGCCGTGGCCATGGCTTGACCGATGGTTATGACTTGACGGTTGGGAAAAGGCACGGTGAGAAGCTTGTTTGTGCAATGGTCGCAATTTGCAGTTGGTACATTGTGGCGGTATAATGAAATACGCCTCGTGCAACGGATCACGCGAAGCACAGCGCTTGGCTGCATTGGTCGTATTTCAGCTGTGGCAAGATGATGGGCATGCGCCGCTGGGGCCTGCCCCGCTACGAACCCACTTTGTAGCTGTGCGTCGCGATAGAGTACCACCGGTGTGTGAGCGCACGCACAGCGGCGATGCTTGGCTCACCTGGCATACGTGGGTGCCAGCACCACCAGCAGCACACAAACCAGGCCAACGCCCAGCCACAGCACCTGCGCCGCCAGCTGTGGGTCGTAACCGCCACCACCTGCACCGCCTGCTGCACCACCACCCGCTGTGGCCCCGCCGTTCCCCCGCAATATGCGCACCAGGGTTATGGTGGCCATGGCGACGTGGAGTAGCAGCGCCACCCGGTCACTGGACCAGCACCGTGCCGCCTTGTAGCGCTGGTACGCGGCCTCAAGGGTTGTGGGCTGGAAGCCCAGCAGTAGGCCGCGCAGCCACCAGCGCCAGCTAGGGCCGTACGGCGCGGCTAGGCCAGGCACGGGTTGCACAAGGGGAGGAGGCGCAGCGGAGCAGTGGCAGGGGAACAGGCTGGACGCCGAAGCAGCAGCGCCTTTTGCGTAGCTCGCTGTGGCTGCCGCCTCTGGACGGGGCTGCTTGAGGCGCTGGGGGTATGGGCTAAGGGGAGCTGGTGCGTCGCGAGCGCCGGCGCTGCCAGCAGCTGCTGTACCTGCCTCCGCATCCTCGCTGGGAGCACTGACGCTGCTAAGTGGTGCTGCGCCTGCCTCCTGCCCATTGCCGGCACGTGTGCACCCTGCTCCTCCCGTCAGTTTAGTATCCTGAGCCACCGTCTGTGCGCCCGGGCCCCGTTTGTGGATGCGTCCAGCTGCAGCCCGGTGGAGCAGCAAATGCACAGCGGCGTCAACCGTCATCTCTCCGTCGTCATCGTCTCCCCATGCGGGCCCCGCTCCTGCCCCGGCGCCTGCTGCTAGTCCCCAATCCCCCGCCTGCAGCTGCACCCCCGCCCGCTGCAGCGCCCCCAGCCCCATCCGCAGGCAGGCCCCCATGCCCTGCTCCGCCAGCAGCCGCAGCACGCCAGAAAAGACCCGCGGGTCGGAGGCACTGCCACGTGCTGTATTGCACGGCAGGTCAAGCAGCGCCCCAAAGTCGTATGCCAGGCTATGCATGCCGTTGCGGTGTAGAGCTGCTATCGCAGCCGCGGCCTCAGCTGCAGCACCGCCGTACGTGCCCGCCAGCAGGCGGCCGACCCTGGTGGTGTTGAACACACAGCCGCCTTCAGCAGCATGGCGGCCACGTGTGCCCTCCACCAGGTGGCTGACGGGAGCAGAGTCAACTGCGCTGGCGTAACCCTGCGATCGCTGTTGCCCCTCATCCTCCTCCCACCCCATCTCCCTGGCCACGGCGTACGCGTGCAGCTGCACCACCTCACGGGCTGCGGCGGCGGGCAGCACCAGCAGCGGCAGGAAGCACAGCGGGGCGTGCGGGTGCGGATGGGGGCCGGACGGGGCTTGGCTTCCTTGGACGGATGCGCTGTCCGCGGGTGACGGCGGCAGCAGGTGCAGCGTCAGGACGCCAGGGCTGCGCAGCGCGGAACGAGGCAATGGGAACCTGCGGCGAAGCAGTACAGGGTGCGCAGCGGAACATCCAATGAGTGACACTGGCACGTGGCGCACGCACAACGAGGTCGCGGGCCTCCGTTCAGGTTTGCCACCAATCTGCATTGAAGCAGCGTAGCGGGCACGTGCAACGCCATTGCAATTTGCAGCCCCACCACAGTCGCACGACGCGCTCCTCCTCAACGCCTCCTGCGACCGTCGGCTCCAACGGTCCCTGTAGCTGCCACCACTCCTCCCCAGTCGCCGGCGCCACCGGCACAGCCCAGTCCACATACACCCGCCCCTGGCGCTGCTCCAGCTTCGTCCCCTCAATAGTCGCCCCGCCCTCGTCCCCCTGCCCCACCACCGCACACCGCACGGCCTCCATGCCACGCAGCAGCGACACACCGCACACCACAACCACCTCAACCGAGTCGCCTGCCGCCTTAGCCTCAGCTGCGCCGCTTTGCCCCGATGCAGCTGCTGCCTCTGCATCCTCTCCACCGCTGCCGCACTCCCACATGGACACGGCCGGCGGCCACACCGCCGCCAGCCCTGCTATGCCACCAAACCCGCCGCCTCCGCCGCCCGCACTGCTGTCCCCCGTGCCCTGGCTGAGCATGCCAAGCACCGCCGCCTCCACAGCTGCGTCCAAGTCCACCTCCAAACCACCCACCTCCTCAGAACCATTTGCATCCCAGCTACTGCCGAGCCCAATGGTGGTGTGCTGCACTACGACACCACATACCCCGCCGGTGTCCATGCCCGCGTGCTGCTGCAGCTGGTCCACATCCACTCCTGCCGCCCTGTGGCCACCATACCTTAGCACCAGCATCAGCAGGTGCACGCAGCCCTTCACGCACACGCACGACAGGGGCACGACACGTGGCAGCTTGCCCTCGAGGCTCGCCGTGGCAGCGCCCGGGGGGTGTCCGACACCGGCTGCACTGCCAAGTGCTCCCACCGCCGCTGCCGTCACCGCTGCGGCGGCGTTGTGGCGGGCAATGGCGGCGTTAGCGGCAGCAACAACCTGAGCGGAAGCTGCGGCGAAGCTGCTGTGACGGGGAGCTCCAGAACCCAGCTCACGCCGTAGGGGTACCTTGGCGCTCAGCACTTGTGTTTGGTACGGCGACAGGCTGCCGTACAGCGCGCTACAGGAACTGCCGCTGGCTGTGCTACCCAGGTGTCGGCTGCTGCTGCTTACCGCCGCTATACCCAGGTAGTTGGCGCGAGAACGCAAGGCTGTCGGCATCAATAAGCCAGTGTCGAGCGAAGGCCGACTCGACCTTAGGTTGTGCGGTGGCGGGGTCGAGTTGTCCCAATGAAGCGGTGCCGCACTAGCACCGCTGGTAGCCTTCCATGCCGACTGCCCGCTGTGCTCGGGCGTATACTGCTGCTGCTGTTCGTGCTGCTGCTGCTGCTCACCGAGGAGAGGGCGTGCGGAAGAGGAGCTTGTTGTCGGTGCATTGCTGTCAGGCGGCGTTGTGCTGGCTGTCTGGCTGTCCGCTGTCGAAGGTACCAGGCCCACGAGGCTGCTGCTGCTGCCCCGCCTGGTGCTGCCTTCGCCTCCGGGCGCCCCTGACGCGGTGCTTGCAGTGGCGGGGGCCGAAAGAAAGGAACCGTCACCATCGAGAGGGCCTGCGGCACTGGGCGCGTTGCCGCTGCTGCTGCAGCCACCAGCGTCCGCGGCGAAGCGTGGTACGACAGCCGACGGCCCGGCCTGCTCGCCAAGCGGGCTGCCGCCACTGCAGTAGTCTGCCGCTTGCGAGCGCTGCGCACCCCAACCCACCAAATGCTTGTCGTCCGTGGCCTTGGCCTCGCCGCCCCCACCTGCTTGGCGGGTACCGCTACCGTCGCGGTGGGTTCTGCCTGCAGCTGCAGCCGCCGTAGCGGCCACGTAAGCGCTGTACCTGGGCCGTAGTACTGCCCGCTCCCACGCGCGTGCGATGACGTACGGCAGCAGCGCAATGACCATGAAAGAAAGTACGGCTGTGCGGATGGCAGGGCCCAGCAGCATCAATTGATGCAGCAGGGACGTAAGGCGTCCGGGCTGCTGTATCTGGTGGGTGAACCTTGTGGTCGGGGACGGCGACACCCCTTGAAGGGCGCCGCTTGGGAAATCAGCGGTTGAGGCGGGCCAAGGCGGGTACAGGGCCGCCTGTACGGCTGGCATGACTGCATTGAGCATCAGCCACAGTAACGGGCCGAAGACCTGCTGGTACGAGATGGGGACCTGCACACAACAGACGTGCACTGCATATGGATGGAGACATGTGCATACGGACCGCCAGATGGAAGGCATGTCCGCGTGCGGTCGCGTGGATGGGCATAATACCAGCCAGAGCACACGAAAACGACCAAAAGCGCCAGAGCACACGGTGCCAGTGTGCGGCAGCTGGCCTAGGCTGGCCTCACGCTTCTGTAGTGCAGTCTATACACAACGAGCCACAGTCCATAAACCACAAGCTGTAAAAGCATACATACACACACCATCCTTGAGTCAACTACGATGCCCGAGCTTCACCCAACGCTCACCCTCAGCACGTAGATGGATTTCCAGGCGAGGTACAGCACCATGATGCTGCTCCAGCCTTGTCCGAGGTACGACGGCGCGCCCACCGACATCAGCGCCGCCGGGGTCCATGCCACCGAGGCGGCGACGCCCACCGGTACGACAGCGTTCACGGCAAACAGCAGCCAGTGCCGGACACGCACGTAGAGGCGTGGCAGCAGCACGGCGACCAGGATGGCCAGAAGCTGGGTGACAATGAGCGCTAGGTTGGCGTAGTCCCCAGCACGCACCCTGACCCACGGGTCGGTGAGGGCCCCACTGGTGGCCACGTGCAGCAGCTGCTGCGGGTAGGGGGCCCCGCAGGGGAAGGAGAACAGACGTGCGTCCGCGCGAGCAGCGGCGTAGTGTCCGGAAGATGGAAAGGCATCCTGAGGGGCGCGGCCAGGGGACCGGCACGGTGAGTACAGGTGCATCGCTGTCACGGTGCACTGGCCTGGACTCGCAGGCATGCATCAAAACAAGGTGACATGAGACGCTTGAATTACCGGTACCGTCAGCATCACGTTTCGGAGTTTGCACGGTGTGTCATCGTTAGGAAAACCGCTCAGGCCGGCGTGACCATAACCCACAACATTTATCTTAGGATAAACAACACAGCCCTCACCTGCATTGCCGCGTGCGGGCTTCCAGCGACCGCGAGGCAGCGTATTTTGTACATGACCTTCACTAAGTTTGTCCAGTTGGTGACCACCAGTTCCAGAGTAAGGACGATGATGTCCATTTGCCGCGATTGGCACGCAAACCATCTTGAGAACGATATCGGAGTTGCTGTTTGTACAAGCGGCTGTGACGAGAAAGTTCCCGCCGGAACCTGCGTTCCGAGACGCTGCGTGTTGGGGCCGACATGGCTCCCCCGCAACGCAGCCTCCTCGCCAGTTGCACAAGCGGCTCCTGATCGCCGTTCCTGCTTCAGCATTGTGTTACGCCTTCAGTCTTTACCCTGGCTACCCCGCCCGGCTGGCGCTGCGTCCTTCAGTAAATGCGTCGGGAACATACATGCTTTGAAACAGAATAATGTGTGGGGTGTTCTGCTAGCAAAGCATTCTTTGTCTCCTGCCAATGCTGCTGGGGGTAGCAAATGACCTCCTGGAGACCGTCATTCAGCAGGTATCCCAGGCGGCATTGAAGGGTAGGGGGCGATGAGCGTAAAGGCCTCGACCTGCCATGCAGTGCCGTGTCACCACACTGATGCGATTACTCAACGCAGGCTACATATTCGATACCATTTTTTCAATAGTGCGGCGGAGAGAAAAAACGCTGTGGTCGCGCCTTGTAAGTATGTTCCCGACCCATGGGTCGCCCTTGGCGTCACCAACGACAACGATCAAGCAGAACCTGAGGCACGGCTGCATGCTCCCTTGACTGCACCCCGCCAGTATGCACCAGCCGTATGTACTTTAGCCACTAGCCCCTGCATCAGTCAGTGCTCACAGTGACAGCCCCTAAAATATGTGCCTGCGATAGCAACCTCGCCCCGCCTGTAGACGCACGTGTCGTTGACACACCGTGCATGCTGCCTCTGTGCCAAACAGTCCCAACTTTCTGTACCACGCACCCCTCATGTCACATTAGGACCTGGACTCGTGCCTGCACCTCACCCCACCCGCTTCACCAGTTCTGGCATCCACAGCCCTGCCTGTTCCAGCTTCCCAAGCACCACCCTAACCGCCTCCTCCGCACTGCCCGCACCCACCACCTCCCTGCCGAGCGGCGGCCGCCCGTCCAGCGCCCGCCCGGCAAACTGCCGTACGCTGCCGTCCAGCCCCTCCAGTACGACAATGGCGGCGGCAGAGTGTCCGATCCACGCCGCCGTCACCTCGTTGAGGGTACCAGCGCCGCCGCCAATGGCAATCAGCGCGTCGGCGGCAGTGCCGATAATGCAGTTGCGCGCGTGGCCCAAGCCTGTGGGCCGAGATGAGCGAACTGCACCAGTGATAAAGCTGTTCCCTGGCCATGACTGACTGGCTTTGCAAGGAGGACCAGGGCACGGTAGCGGACCGGTGCTCTTCTAGGCATCTGCAGCGTGCCTGTTGCCACGTGCACAGCGATGCACTTCTCGCCTCATGCAGATGCATGCATGCGCGCGTAGCAAGTGGCATGAATGCAGCTTGAAGCTAGCCTTCCATGCTGCCCATCACACCCACCCGTGGCGATGCCCACGTCCGCCCAGCGGTTGGCCCGCAGCAGCGCCGCCTCCGCCGCCCCGCCGCCGCCTCCCTGCCTCAGAACCGCCACGCTGTCGCCCTCCCTGTAGCCCGCCGCCCCCCGTGCTCCCCGCTGCGCCGCCTCCATGACGCCCCCCTCGCCGCCAGTTAGCACGCGGCAGCCGGCGGCCGCCAGCAGCCGGCCCACCTGCATCCCGCACGCAGTGCTAGCTGAGCCCATGCTGCACACAGGTGCCACCTAGACATGTGCGACGAGGTGCATGTGACAGCAACACCTGAATAGTGGGGCATGCCTTAATGAGACCGCCCGAGCATGTGCGCTGTGGAGCAGCGCCGCTGGACCGCGCCTGACCTGCCACTCGCAGCCTACCCGTACCCCTAGCCCACCCAGGAGCTCCTCGCTACAGGCCCTCCCGCAACCCCACAGCAGCTTCCTGCCATGTTGTACCATTCCGGTGTGACCCACCTCGAAGGCCGCCCGCCGCTTCTCCTCCCTGTCCGCCACCCGCTCCGCCTCCAGGTTGGCGTCCCCCAACACAGCCACTAGCGGCCGACGGCCCAGCGCCAGCGGGCATGCGGGCAGCGGCCATGCCGCTGCCTGTGCCGTACCAGCTGCGGTGGCGGCTGCAGCAGGCGAGATGCCCGCCTGCGGTCTTGAGGTTGTGCTGTTGACGTTGCGGCACGTGGCGCCGTGCACGGGGCAGTACGGCGGGCGGGCCATGATCTCCCCGATGACCGCCTCACGCCGCTGCCGGAATGCCGACGCAGTGTCCGCCTGCCACGTGGCAAGCGACGGCTCGTACAGGTACAGCGGGTACGGCAGTACGGCGGGGCGTACGGCCATCTCGGCCAGCGGCACCATGAAGGCCCAGTCGTTGGCCAGCTCGTAGAAGGGGGGAGGCCGCCACCGGTGCTGCAAGCAAACGTTTACCAGAAAAGGCAGGGTTGAGCCTTAACAGACAGGAAAGCTGCGTGGACAGAGTGTCGCCTTACCGCGAAGCAGCCGTACAGTGGGTGTACAAGTGAATGGAGCGCGCTGGCCAGACATCCTAGCAGCCCCCAACCAGCGCCCTCACCTCCTGGCCCTGCTGCGCAGCCTGCACCGCCGCAATCTTGGGGCTGACGAGGTCTTCCTGCCGTACAGCGCAATACGCCCCCCGCCGGAACGACCGCAGGTGCCGCCACACCTCGCCGCCTCCCCGTAACGCCCGCTGCCGCGCCGGCCCGCCAAACACCACCCCGGCCGTGCCGTATCCGCTGGCGGCCGGCGCTGCCGTACGGTCCGTGCGGAGCTGCCCGCCAATGACCAAGTCGTGCCCGTGCCGTACGTGCATGTCGTACACGAGGGAGAGGGCGTCGGGGCGGGCGAGGCAGTCATCGGCGTCCAGGGTCACGATGATGGGGCCGGCGTTGGTGGGCAGCCGGTTAGCGTGTTCTGGCGAGCTGCTGCCACAGCCGTTTCCGCCGCTTTCGATGCTGCTGCTGCTGTTACCGCTGCTACTGGTACGAACTCCCGCTTCCGGCGTTGCGGCTGCCGCCGCCACGTGCCGTATGACCAGGTCCAGGTTGGCCAGCATGCCGCGCCGCCGCGTCAGGCTGCGAGACGGCGCGAGGCACACGTGTCCGTGTCCAGGTACCAATGCACTGGTGACGCAATACAACGACGGCGCAAGACTACTACTGCCAACTAACGCGCCGGCGCCAACGGCAGTAAGGCGAACCCGATGAGAGTCCGAACGTCTCGTCGTGCGTGACCCTAACTCGGAATCGCCATGCCGCATGATTACCCCGCCCTGCCTACCCGAGGAACACCATGCGCTCCCTCCACGCGTCCGGCAGGCCGTGCCGCAGCAGGAAGCGCGAGAAGGGGCCGCTGGCGCTGCAGGGACCCGACGCGTCGTCCACCACCACCACACGCACCAGCGAAGGGTCGATGTCCTGCACGTGTGCGGGTGGGAAGATGTGGGGCGTCTGCGGAGGTGCTGCAGATGCACCGGGAGTGCAACGCAGATCTTACTCTTGTGAGCGATTGCGGGACACACCGCAGCAGCATGCACGCACCTGGCGGGTGATGGACTCAATGCACCGCCCGATCTTCCCCGGAGGCACGTTACGTCCGCAAACCGCCACCACCAGCTGCTGCGGCGTGCTCGCCGCCGCCATGCCGCCGCCGTCACCAACACTGCCGCCGCGACGGCCACCATCGCCACCGCCTGCCGTACGGGCCCCCGCCACTGCCGCCGCCCACTCCTCCACTCCGCCCACCACATCAGCGCGCCCAATCTGCTCACCCGGCCACCTGCCGTACGGTACGGTGCTGTACAGGAGGTCCCACAGGACGTCCCCGTGGTAAGTACGGGCATGCCCCCCGCTGCCGTTACCGCTGGCACCATCACCGCCAGCGGCGGCCATGTCATGATGCTGCATTTCTGCGGGAGGCTGTCCGGGGCACTTGACTGGCACGTTCTGGGGGTGTACGAATGCCAGCATGCCTCCGCACGCCCCGCGGTACGACCGGACGGCACCGCGGGACGCACCGATGGCTGCGTCCAGGGAGCGGTACCATTTCGGCGGGTACAAGCTGCGCATATCTGCAGCTGCTGTTTCGGCCGTTGCCAGCGCTGGTGCTGCAGGAACTGCTGTAGACAGTGCCTCATCTCCCTGTGTGGCTGCCCCTGCCTGCACCTCCTCCACGCCTTGGCCCCAAAGCCCCATCGGTACCTTCCCACGCCCGTCGGTGCATGGCAGTGGCCGCGGCGCTAGGGGCTGAGGCGGCTGCGGTGGCAGCGGCGCCAGCGGCAGCAGGGCCATTAGGCGCGGCAGGTGCAGCAGGCACCCGCGCACTTCCACGCGCCAGGGCCCGTGGGGGCCACAGAAGGTGGGGCCAGCCGGGGTGCTGCCAGCCGCCGCTAAGCCCGTCGCCTGAGTGCTCATTCCGTGTGAGTGGGGCTGGCTGGGTGCGAACGCGCCGGGCGCTGGGAGGAGGGGTGGATCCAGGGACACCGTGACGGCACACGGGTCTCGAAGTAACACTCCGACCGCGTGGGTTAGGTAGGACGTTGGTATCGGAGTCAGCATGGTGTGAGCCCCTACCTGCCGCCCCGCCTTTGCTGCTGCTGCGCATACGCCCGCTGCTGGCGTCTCGACGCCCATTGCTGCTGCAGCCACACACCGGGACCCAGTGTTGCTGCTGCTGGTGTCGGTAGTGGTGTTGGTGCTGCTGGCCTTGTCCTCAACCCATACCACCAGGTCGCAGTCGCACTGCAGCACCACCTCGCAGCCGTGCACCTGCTGCATGCGCTCCAGGGCCTGAAGCGTGGGGGTGGTCGGCACACCCTCCGCCGTGTGGGTGCGGCGGCAGCCGGCCAGGCCGAACCACCTGCGGCGGTGTGCGTTCAGGTGCGTCAGGGCGGGAAACCAGAGCGGTCGATTCCGCGCAGGGCGTGGCGGCGGCATAGCCATCAGGCCGAGTGCGCCAAGGAAGCTGCGCGCCAAATCCGATGCGCACCAGACCAAAGCCAACAGACAAGCGCGGTTGTCTGGCAGCATATAGACGATCGCGGGAGCCCTTCTCAATCTTAACAAGCACACAAACGTGCCCCTGCCCGGATCTGAACGCGCACCTGGCGTTCACTTGCTCAACGGCGTCACTTCCCTCCGCGTCGCTAACCCACACCTCATCCACTAAGGGCAGCTGAGACAGCCCCGACAGGGGTGCGGCCATGCCCACGCCATCAGGACCAGCAGGCGTGTCGCTGCCACCCTGCTTGGCAGCTGCTTCTGAGGCTCCTGCTGCTGCTGCTTGTGTGTTCAGCGGCCGGCGCCTCTCCAGGCGCCGCAGCCGCTGCAGCAGCAGCTGCAGGTCTGGGCTGTCGTACTGGCGGATGAACGGGGCGCAGCCAGAAGTGCGTGGGGAGGTGGCGGTGGTGCAGCGTGCTGAAGTGGTGTCCCGTGGGTCCACCGCCACCATGACGGTGTGGAAGGGCAGGTGGGGGTCGGTGAGCTGTGACACCAGGTGCAGCACCTGCGGGACGTGTTTTACGGAGGGGGTGCCAATGCGTTGGTTAAGATGTCTGGCCTATCAAGACGTGGAGCAGAGACACGGAAAGCAGCTTGATTGAACCTGCAACACCAAATGCAACGCCTGCAGAGTTTTACGGGCGATGCGTAACAGGGGCAGGGTGGGAGTCCTGGCTGGGGGTACGGCATGCAACGTCTTGCGTGTGACACCAGGTGCAGCACGTTTGTTCGCCCTTCTGAGCTAGGCCGAGCCTTTAAATGCACGGCCCTTTACATACTGCTGCGGAACTCGCAACATCTAGCGAGCACGATTGAGCGCAAGGTGTGCATCAAAGCTGCTGCCACACGGCCCGCCTCGCCTGCTGCTCTATGCGCTCGTGGTCCTGTGCGCATGCCTTGATGAGTAGCCCCACAAGGGGGCCAGTCCCGGCCGCCACCACCGCCGCCGCCGGCCCGGCTGCTCCTGCTGCCGCCTTCAACGCCTGCGGTTCCAGCCGCACCGCGGGTCCAGGTGCCGGCGTTGCAGTGTTGGCTGCTGCTGCAAGTGCTGCTGCTGCTCCCGAAGCTGCTGCTGCTGCCGGCGCTTCAGGTGCTGCTCGCTGTTTCGCTGCCGGGCGTCCCTTTGCTGCCCCCACACGGCGCAGGGCCAGCAGCAGGAAGTCTGACGCGGGCTGGTCCAGGGCGTCTGGGTCCAGGGAGGGCAGCTGACGGGCCCTGGGGGCGGCGAGGAGCCAGCAGGACAGGGATAGAAGTTCATGCGTGGTCGCCTGTTTTGTGGCATGCATTTGGGTCGGGCCAGTGAGCGCGCTGCACCGACCTCGTTAAGACACAGCGCAGAGGTACCGGCACGCGTCCTGTAGAGGCTACCATGCCTACCAGGCCCACCATGCAGCATAGGCACAAGTCACAAACCAGCGGGCCCCATGGCACACGGCTACATAAACTTGTTCACACCCAGCCTCCTAACACGCATATAGCAAGTAGTTACGGCCTGATGGCTTGCTTGTCGAGCCCTTTTCACATGTGTCGTCCGTACTGTCGGCACAGTCGGCCCCACCCGAACCTACCACTCAAGGGCCAGGCCTCGCCGTGCACAGTCCACCAGCAGCAGCTCCAGCGGTCTGTGCACGTCACAACGCCGCCGTACGGAATGCCGTGCGGGCTGCCGTACAGGGGCGCCCGCCTCAGGTGCCTCAGGCGACTGCGCTGCTGCTGCGGCTGCTGCTGGGGCTGCGGGTGCCGCTGTGTGGAAGCACGTGTGGCATGTGCGGGCCGGGGGCCAGGTGCGCAGCTGCTTGGTCCACGCAAAGGTGCTCAAGTAGAGGTGGGCGCCATGGGAGGCGCTTTGCGGCGGCTGCTCGTGCTGCTGCTGCCACGCCGCCTGTAGCTGCAACTCGGCGGCGGGGCCGCCGACAGGCCCTGCACCTCTACCGCCGTCATTCATGACAGCGGTTGCAGCATTGCTGTGGCTGCCGGCAAGGTACGCAAGGCGGGGATCAGGCTGTAGGCCGTTGCTGATCTGCAGCCGCCGCTGCATGACGCTGTGCGCGTGCTGCGTGAAGAACGGGTTGCACACAGCCACCAGCACCAAACCGCCGGCGCCTCCGCCTCCGCCGCCGCTGCCTTCTCTGTCATACGATGGCGGCCGTACCACCGCCGCCAGGTGGTCCAGCGCCGTGTCGTACTCGTCCTGGTCGGACAGCACGCACAGCACGAGGCTGCACACGGCCACGTCGTACGGCTGCAGGGCAGGACAGCAGCAGTACTTATCAGATGACTGCGCGTCCTGCTTGGCGCGAGTAGCGGAACGTTATGGAGCGGAAGGCTGTACTCCGATTATGGAAATTGGACGCAAGACTCGGCAGCGGGCTCCGGCCTAGGACCTCGCGCGTCTGCCCCTTGATACACTGCACGCCCCTGACAAGGACTTGAAGCCGGGATTCCGGTATGCCAGCAAGCTTGCTACAAGCGGAAGTTGTTCCATTGGAGCGCACGTCAGGCCCACCAGGATGCCCGCAAGCTATAACCTTGCATGGACTTTGAAGCGGTTCCCGCCCCCCGCAGCAAGAAGCTGCTTCCAGGCACCCCCCACCTACCTCCCGATGAGATCCCACTCCCTCGGCCGCAGCGGCGCAGTCGGTGCCCCAGCCCACCAGCCGCCCACCCTCCGCCACCGACCACTTCATGCCCGGCTGCTGCTCGTCCTTCTCCTGCTGCTGGTGCTGCTGTTCCTGTTGCCCGTGCCTCTTTCCCTCTGCTGCCTCTTCCTCGCAAGTCGGGTGCCCAGCCCCACCTCCTTGGCACTGAATCGACCCTTTACCCTGTCCTGGAGCCCCTTGGCCCACTTGCACGCCCCAGTCCCAGTGGGCCCAGTGTTTGGGGCGGCTGACCCATGGGTCACACCCCGCCAGCGCCACATGGGGCGGCAGAGCGAGCTGCAGGCCGGCACCCCGGACCCTTCCCGAGGCCAGCGGAACTCCCATGTGCAGCAGGGTCAGAAGCTTGCCCGTGCCAGCACCGTAGTCCAACACTGTACGGAGAGAAGAGGGAACAGCAAACGATGTTGTGCCGACACGGCGTCATGAAATGGCGACGGAGCCAGGCAGGACGACCTTTGAGGTGCAGAGCTGTCAATCTTACCTGTGCTGGGAGCTAGTTGCACCAACCTGTTGTGCCAGCAACGAGGTTGCTACGGCCGCTTGTTGCGCGTATGTGTGGGGGATCTTCTGCCAAGGGTGATACGTTTCAACTCGTCACAACAAGTGTGCGTCGGCACCGCAGACCCACCCGCAGCCTGCCGCCCGCCACTGCCGCTCGCTCCGATCCTGTCCAACTCATCCGCCAACGCGCCCGCTAGCTCGCCATACAGCGCCGCCTCCGGGCCGTCGTAATCGCCGTACACGGCGCTCCGGAACCGCTCAAAGCCACACCACAGCTCCGGAACAACGTGTGTGGGATCAACAGCTTCTGCTGCTGCTCCGGCCGATTTTTCTGCTGCTCGTGCTGCTGCTGCTGCTGCTGCTGCTGCTGCTGCTGCCGCTGCTGGTGCATGGGGTGCGGCGCAATCGTCCCCTGTTGCTGGTGGTGGTGTCGCATCAGACCGCGCCTGGGGCACCGTAGCCTTCAGCAGCTGCGGCAGGTCCTCGCGACGCCACCAGCGCCAGCACAGGTACAGCTTGGCCAGCATGCTGCAACGGCAACATACGGTACCGTACGTGGCAACAAGTACTTGTAACTTGTCGTATCGACGCAGCCGCGGTGCATAAGAAGCAGCTACGCTGCCAGCATGCTAGGCAGGTCGGGCAGGGTGTCATGCTGGCGTGCTGCGCGGGTCGTGCGGGCAATGCAAGTCCCAGAGCCCATCCACCCACCTGTCGGTGTCCCGTGGGTCATCCGCAGGCGTCCAGTCGCAGCCCACGTCCACCATGCGCAGCCCCCACGTGCCGTCACCCTCATCATTAGCCTTCCCCTTCCCAGCCTCCGCCTGCTGCTGCTGCCCCTCCCTGCTCCCTTCCCCTGCAGGCACCGCAGTGTAGCCGCTCCACTCCGCTGCCACTACAGGCGAGGCCGGCGGCGGCGCCAGCAGCAGGTTGCGCGGGTGGACGTTGCGAAGCACCAGCCCCGCCGCCACCGCCTCGCGCGCCAGCCGCAGCAGCAGGCTTCCGGGGCACACGGCTGTGGCCTGCAAGGAGCTTTGCAGCCCGGCGCCACTGCCACCATCAGCTCCGCCCGTGGCGCTGCAGCAAAGCAGCAAAGCGCACGACGACAATATGTCAACTGCTATGCCGCCCTGCTTGTTGAAGATCATGCAACGACTCCGACATGCCCATTTGGTACACTCGGTCGCGAGGACAGGTGCTGAAGTAGGCAGCTGTGGCTACGGCATGCTGGGAGTACTGCGTGGCCAGGAATCCCTCTGGCAACCCGGGCTGATACTAGCCATCGGACGCTGCCGACAGTTGAATGGCCATGCATCTCTCCCACCCGTGCCTCACCTGCTGCTACGATCCAGCAGCACCCCACGCTCGTACGGCCCGTAGCACACCAGGGCGGCGGGCCCGTCGTCCAGCCACGTGTGGATGTCGTACAGGCAGGACAGCGACCTGCGGCCGGGCACTTGAACACCTTGGGATGCGCGTACCTGAGAGCTGCAAGGCAGGAACGCGGCGCTGCACGCTGGCCCGCGGCGAAGCCGCGAATTACTCCCCACACACAATGCGCAGAAGGAGCAGTAACAAACCCTGGCAGGGTATCCCCCACGTTCTCTGCGTGTGCTTGATGCTACTGCCAAACTGATCCAGTAAGGGTAAACACGAAAAATGTGCTGACGTCGTGGGGCACTAGCCTGTGGTGTCCATCCGTCGTAAAGGCCAGCACCCACCTGCCGCGGGGCACCAGCCTGGGGAGGCTCCTCAGGAACGCCCTGTGCCCCGCCACTCCCCCAGCCGCCACACGCGCTGCCACGTGCCACATGTGCTTCACCAGCACGCCGCCGCCGGCCCCTGCCCCGCTGCCACCCCCGCCTTCACAACCCCCGCCTCCTGCTGGGTCGTTACTGCTGCGACTGCTGCTGCCCTCCTCCCTCACCAGCAGCACCACCCCCTCTTGCCCCCGCCCCAGCACCTCCAGAGCCCCCGGACCCCGCGCTCGCAGCTGGGCGACCAGCCACCCCACGCGTGGGTTAGCGCACAGCGGCTGCACGTCACTGCTGCAATGCAGCCCGTCACTGGAGAGGCTACCTGATGGCTGTTGCGGCTGAGCTGCTTGCTGTGGGTGCTGTTGGTGCGCGTGTGTGGGGTGCAGCAGCAGGCGGCGGGCGGCGCTGCGGGCGCATGACACCATCCCCTGGTCCCACAGGCAGCCAAGCAGCCGCCTGGCGCCGTCAATCAAGGCGTCACCGCTGAGCACGCTAGTGGTGTTAGCGCTGCTGGTGATGATGGTGGCGCCTGTGCCTATGGCGCCCAGGTCCGTGACGGCGGCGTTGCTGAGGCGGGCCTTTGCGGGTGGAGGCGGGAGGGCCACGGAGGGCGCTCGGGCGGACGAGGGCTCGGGTCGGACGATGGAGGCTGTGACTGCAACCTGTCCGAACGGAAGGCAATGCATACGGGGCCATAAAAGGGTCGCTTGCGCTGCAAAATAGCCTAGTTAGATTAAAGGCGTCTATGCAAAGCAGGTGTGTGTGCAAGCTGCCGTGTTACATGCATACCCTGTGCAGTCCTGCCAGCGTCACCTGCCAGTCGTTGACTAGCCGCCACCTTACTGCGCGCATGCACCAACAGCTATCGGAGTCTCTTCAGTGCTGCACCGAACCCCAGCCCGCTCAACCCCCGCCCTACCCCACCCCTACCCGCACACCTGCCGCAGCACCGCCCTCACAGTGGCTAGGTCCGCGCGCTCGTCTCGTACCATCGCGCCGTACATCAGCAGCTGCAGGTTGTACGGCGTGTACAGCGCCCGAAGCCGTCGGCACGTGGCACGAAGGCTCGCAAGGCTCATGCGCACGCCCGGGGCCGAAACCCGCAACCCGCCCGCGCCCGCCGCGTCCGTCCCCATGCCGTACGGAGCTGAGCTCTCTTCCTCCTCTTCCTCCTCCCCCCAGCCTTCTTCTCGCAGCAGCTGCCCCAATTGCCTCAGCAGCCCCACAGTGCGCATGTAGGACCGCAGCAGCCCCACCGCGCGGCGGCGCAGCGCGGCGTGAAACCCAGCACGCATCGCTGCCTCCTCTGCGGTAACAGCTGCATCTCCACCTGCCATCGTCGTTGCTACTTGCGTTGCCCCTGCAGCCGCTGCCTCGTCGGGGCGCGCACCGTTGCCGGCCTCTGCGGATCCTGTCGCCTGCCGCTGCCCTCCCCACGCTACACCAGGCCAGCCATGGCAGGCCTGCTGCTGCCGCTGCTGCTGCTGCAGCTGCTGCAGCGCGGTATACAGCGCATGCCCCTCCATGTCCCTCAACAGCTTGCAAAACCAGGCCGGCAGGCCGCCTTGTTCCTGCTCACCCACTTCTCCCCCACAACCCCTGCCCCCTGCTGCCAGTTCCCCACCACCAGCCCACGCCTCCTCCCATGCGCCCATGTCATCCGCCTCCCCTCCGGACACACTGTGCTCATCGATCCCCGCCGTCAGTCCCACTCCATCGACCTCCTGCCCCTCCGCCCTGTCGTGCCGTACGGGCAGCTGCCCGCAGCGCGCCACCCTCAGCCCCGCGGCCCTCAGCGCGAGGCACCACAGCATGTCGGAGCGGCGGTGGGGTGCGGCGTGCTGCGGCGCGAGCAGCGCGTTGTGGGGTGGTAGCACGAACGTGCTGCCGCCGCGGTGCACGCAGGGCGCGGTGGTGATGGTAGGCGAGTGGGGCGGCGGCGAAGCAGGCACCCCCGCTGCTGCTGAGTCTGGGTGCCGTGGGTTCTGTAGGACAGCGGCGGCTGCAGAGGAGCTGCTTCCGGCGACCGCGCTGCCAGCTTCGCCACCGCTGCTGCAATCCGGGGGCTGCTGCTGCTGCTGCGGTTGCAGGCTGCGCAAAAACGGCGCCCCGGCCAAGATGCTGCGGCCTCCTGCCGCCAGCGCCGCCAGGCGCCTCCCCATCGCACCCTCCTCCTCCCCATCCCCCTCCGCACCCAACAGCGGGACCTCGAGGTGATCAGCATGTGCGCAGGACAAGTCATAGTAGTAGTCAGTCCACCGTTTCCGAGCCCACGCTGGGGTTAAGGCGCCCCTCGTCATGCCCTTTTGCAGCCCCGCGTGCCGCCCCACCACCAGTCCCGCCCCAGCATCCAGCTCCCTGCTGGTCTCCCCCGTGCTGCTGGCTGCCCTTCGCAGCCCATACACCCCTCCCAATGCCTCCTCCTCCTCCTCCTGCTCCTTCCCCTTGCTGCCAGCGGCCCTGCGCAGCCCCGTCACCAGGTCCAGGAGGCCCAGCCTCACGCAGGCAGCCGCAGGCAGTGGTGGGCAGCCCACGTCCGTCCCCAGCACCACGTCCGGCCTCTCCCGCGTGGCCATGTCCCTCAGCCGCTGCAGCACGGACAGAAAGGAGCAGTCCACCAACCCGCCAAAACCATTCATTCCTTTTCGCCCCGCCTGCCGACGCCCCTCCTCAGCCCCGCTTGCAGCCGGCCCTGTGAGAGCGCTTACAGGTACTCCTTCTGCTTCAGCTGCAGAGCCTTCGCTTCTGCTGCCGCTAACATGCTTGAGCTGCTGCAGGTGCGCTGGCACTGGCGCTGGTGTCCTCATGAGCCGCTTGTCGTCGTCCAGCACCCACACCACCGCCTGGTGACGCACGCAGGGGGGCACCTCGGAGCACATGAAGGCGTGGAGCAGGTGCTGCAGCAGCGTGCGGGTGGCGCCGATGGGCAAGAGCGGACCGCCGCTGCCGCTGTTGCGGCTGCCACCCGTGCTGCTGCCGCTGCCGATGCTACCTGTGTTGCTGCCGCTGCTCTCAGGCGCTGCGGAGGCCACTACCCGCTCGGCCAAGTCCAGCGGCAGGAGTGGGTGCTGCTGCTGCTGCTGCTGCTGGGCCTGCCGTTGCTGCTTTTGCCACCCTGCTCCTGTGGTCGACAGGCCCAGGTCCTGCATGTAGCAACTTCCGGCTTTAGAGCGCTGCGCCTGTAGAGTTGCCTCCCCTAACACACCATTGCACAGCCCGCGCTGGTCGGCATGTGAGAAGTACCACAGCTGCAGCCCCTTAATCCGAAACTCCTCTACCACGGCAGCTAAGCCACAATCGTCGCCTCCCTGCTGCTGCTGCTGCTGCTGCTGCTGTCCCTGGCCTGTCTCTTGGCCCACAGTGTCATCCCCCTCCTGCTGCTGCGCCTGGGCCTCCCCGTTCTGCAGCATCACGACCGCCAGCCCGCCCAGCAGCTCATCCCCTGCCCCCTGCTGCAGCTCCAGGAGGTCCTGCAGCAGGCCGCGCACCACACGCGGTGCGTGGGTTACCACACCCACCACCAGCAGCACGGGCTGGGGGCCAGCGGGAGTCACTGGAGGTGTAGGTGCAGCGGAGGCACGGCCACCTGGACCGCTGCTGCTCTTTCCCTGTTGGGCTGAAGAAGTGGTGGTGGTAGGCGACGGCGGGGTCAAAGGTGCAGCGGCAGACACGTGGCCACCAGCCGACGCGTCGCCGTGCTCCTGGGCTGGCGGCTGGAGCGGAGCCGTGAGCTCAGACCCTGTGATGGGGGTCCCTGCTGCATCACCCTGCGCCTCCATGTCAGCTAGGGGGTCTTCCTGGTCAACAACTACCACGCCAAACAGGCGCTGGGCGCGGTGCTTGAACGCCCGCTGCTCCCGGGGCCCCATATCCCCCCGCCACTTGGCCCAGAAGCGCCTCAGGCCCAGGGCCTTGGCGGGGGAGCAGGGAGTGGACAGCCGGGGCCGAGCCGTGGGGGGAGGCGGCGTGGAGGGAGGTGCAGGCGGAGCCGGTTGGTGGCTGGCGGCGGTGTCGGGGCCCACACTGCTGCTGCTCCTGCTGCTGCTGCTGCTGCTGCTGGTAATGGTGGTGGTTGTTGCGGCAGTGGTGCTTGAAGTAGTACTGGCGGAGGGTGGAGCTGGGGCGTACGGGCGCGGCGCGACGTGCAGCACTGTGTGGCGGCCAGTGGATGAGGCCACGGCACCCAGCTGGGCAAGCCGCACACCCAGGTCCCTGGCGTGGGGGCGAGGGTGAGCGGATGAGGCGGCTGAAGGGGAGCGGCTCGGACCTACAGGTCGGCGCAGCTTTGCAAATCGGGAAGCAGCAGCACGCACGCACGCTCTGCTTAGCGCAACACTGCATATGGCCGTGCCAGCAGTCCGTGCACCGTGCAACCAAGCACTCCTCGTCACAACGGCCGACTACTCCTGTGAGTCCTGCGTTGGCCCGATGGCCCACACACCCAATCCCCGGTGCACGATCCAGCGATCCTCGGTGCCCATTCCCCGGTACACACCTGTCTGTGGTGGAAGGCAGGAACTCGTCGAATAGTCCCGCCTGCAGCAGCACCCCCAGCCGCGCAAACAGGTTAGAGCCCTGCAGCCCAGGGTTGCCGGCCAGGAAGGCCCCCGCCTGCAGCCGGCCAGAAGGCAGCAGCGGCTGGGGCTGGGGCTGCGGCGGCGCCACGGCAGCGCTGCTCCGTGGTTCTTCCTCTTTCTGCTGCGGCTGCTGGTGGCCCTCCAACACACCACTGACGCGGCCATCACTGCCTGTGCAGGTAGCGGCACCAGGGCAAGCAGGCGGTGCGCCGTGGGGGTTCCAAGGCCCTGCCGGAGCTGATGGGCAAGGCGTGAAAGGGAACCCGTGGCTGCCAGCAGCGGCGCTCGTGTTGAAGCCCACGCTGTGCTCGGCTTCTTCTTGCTCCTCCTCGTCCTCAATGCGCAGCAGACCGGACACCACCAGGTCGGGCTGGTGGGGTGCGGCCTCAACCTGAAGGGCCGCCACATGCGGGGCCTCTCCGGGGTCCGACGGAACGTCGGCACTGTGGCAGGTGCGGGTGGGGGTGCGGGTATGCTGCCAGCACAGCTCCAGGTGGCGTGGGTCCCACGCATCGTCATCGTCTGCGCGCGTGAGGGTGGATTGACGAGTTGCCCCACGCAGGGGTAGTGAGCTACTAGGAAATGGTGGTATCATGTAAGGGTTCTTCGTTTACGGTCGTTGCGTTACGGTGAAGGCGCTGTAAAGAATGGTCGTTGCGTTACGGTGAAGGCGCTGTAAAGAATGGTACAGCACGAAAAGGATGTCCAGATAATGCGTTACAAATGGCTCTTGTCTCGCTTTGGACACGCTCAAAAGCACGTTCATGTGTGCAACTAAACACAAGCGTCCAGTGCCATGCCTCGCCCGCCCACCCAACTCACCGAGCACCGCCACCCACGTGTCGTGCAGTAGCTGCGCCAGGTCCGACGGCGGCGCATCAGCTCCAGGCGCCTCCCCCGCCGTGCAACCCGCTGCTCCCGACCCGCTGGTCACCATAGGTGCACCGGCAGCGGCGGCACCAGGGGTGGCGGCTGGAGCGGCGGCTGGGGAACCTTCTTCCCGCGTAGTGGTAATGCCCGCCGACCCATGGGTCGCCCCGCCTGTGCTGAGCAGCACCATGCCAACCGGTGGGCCACGAGGCGGCTCACAGCCCCTAGGATTGTGTGGCATCGCAGGGCTATTGACTCTGCCATGCTGCTGCTGCTGCTGCTGTTGCTGCTGCTGCTGCTGCTGCACGTGTGCGGCGACCACGTGCTCCGCGATGGCCAGCAGGCCGGTGTTCCACGTGCCGCTGGCGCCGGGGGTCAGGCCGTTGGGCAGCAGCAGGATGCGGGGCGGAGAGGAGAGGGAGGCAGCCGTGGCTGGAGGTGCAGGAGCGGGGAAGGAAACGGAGTCGGCGGCGGCGGGGGCGGGCGGGGATGGGGGACTTGAAGTGTCGCCAGCAGTGCTGAGCTGCTCGGCGTAGTGCTGCTGCTGCTGCTGTTGTTCAACTTCCAAAGCATCCACGGCTGAGTTGTGCAAGTGGACCATGCTGGAATTGTGGGCCCTGGCCACTGGATCCTGTGGGAGGGCGTTGCGTCAATGGTCAAACGGCGCGCGGGGAAGGCGAGCAGAGGGGCAAAAGTCGGGAGCGCGTGGTACGGGGTAGCTCAGCGAACAGGAAAAGCCTTTCTGGTCTGGCGTAAGGCCATTGGTGTGCCTAAGAGAGCCCGTCTTGTGCTTACTGCAAGGTCACTGAGTCTTCCGGCAAACATATAGGCGCCCAACAAGGCAAAAGACACACACGCGTATGCGCATATCCCTTCCACCATCCCTTGGCTTGCCCAAGCTTTGGCTCCGCAGCACAGTTTGGCTTCTGCTTTTATATTTCCTTATCCCGCCCATCGCGATCTGCATCCCGTCGAAACCCACCTTGGAGTCGTCCACCAGGACAATGGCGTGTGGCTTAAGGCTCTGGGCCAAGATGGAGGGGATGCATCGCCGCCACAGCAGCCCCGGCCGGTCGCACGTGGCCACCAGTGCCCACGGCCGGCCGCGGCCGCCACGGCGGTTGCTGCCCACAGCACAATGGGCCTTGCTGGCGGCGGGCTGGGAGCCCAACGACTCAGATGCAGAAGTTGCAAGTGTGGTGGTGGTAACGGCGCCCGCAGCGATGGTGGGAGCGGTGCCAGAGGTGGAAGTTGTGGTGGTGGAGGAAGCACCCCACGGCGGGACAGCGCCAGCGGAAGCCATGGCTTACGGCGTCACAGCAGTGTCGACTCTTCAACCGGTGGTATGGTCCATGCGCGCGGCTTATATCCGTCCCGCTGTCCAAGAGGTCTCCAAGTGAGTAACCGCCGGGCACGAGCTCAGGCGGGCTGCGGTATCGGCTTCCTGGTGAGCGTTCGCTCGCGTGTCCGCCAGCGCATTGGATGCACACCGCTACGAAGGAATCATAGGAGATGGAATGGGCAGGGATCGAGGATCTTGAGCGTTATCCAAGGTTCGGAGAACAACTTGGGTATACAAGGTTGCGGTCCATGCGCTAAGCGTCCCGAAGCCAACCGTGAAAAGTGACGATGGAGGGAGTTTCACGGAGTACGTTCGGCAGCAGGGACAGTGGCAAGAAGTGAGCGGCAACAGGTGGCAACAATGTGTGTTTTGTGGCCATCGTACACCCTATACAGGACGCACGGCCAATTTATGGCAGACGCGTTGCATGGGCCGACACGGGTTGTCACGAGTAAACCTTCCATCATAGGGGCGCCCATGCACCACACCTTGGTGATGCCCTAATTGAAGAAAATTTTGGACAGACAATCTTGAAAAATGGATTCGTTTATGTTTATCTAGTGCGCCGGCACGCCCACCGGGCAAGGGGACTCCCTTCCGGCTACCGTTATGCGGACCCAGGCAGCAGTACAGTGCCCCGCTAAGTGCCCAGCAAGTGATGGGATATACCATGACATGTACAGCCTATCACAATCCTAGTGGCCAGGAACCTTTCACTGCACACAGGTTAACACGTTTCAGCTGCCCCCTCCCAGAACCACGGGCTTTCAGTGCGCAAAGGTGCGTCCCAGTCATGGCGGGCATGGCAGTCCTCGTTGCCTCACCGTTAGGCGGCCCGCAGAGAAGGAAGCTGCAGGGCCCTCCACAGTGCGCCCGCCCGAGCGACCAAGCAGGTGCAGGTGCCAAGACCTGCAAGCCATAGGGGGAAAAAGGGGCCCCCTTCCCCTTAGCCGAAGGGGCCCACTTCCGTTGCAAACACCACACACAGCGTATATGCATCTGTGGCTTCACTGACGGTGCATCACAACTTAGGCAGCAAGCACGCACCGATTACGGTAAGGCACCAGGGGCTTGGAAGGCCACCGCCGCCCGTACCAGAACATCCCTGACGTACCGGTACGGCGCCACGGCGTGCCGTTTGTCATGTGTCATGTGTCCTCGGTGGGCCCAGATGGGCTCCGGCTCCACTGCGCCGTGCCGGCATTACGTACTCCACCCACACCGTGGCATCAGGTTAGATTCCCGGCCTTGCCGGCCTGGCAGCAGGGTTCGGGATATTTCAACGGATAGTCCGTGATGGGGTAGGGCCACCTTGGGCCACGAGCTGCCCCTGCATGATGGTGACAGGCCGTCGCGCATTGCACAGGGCAAGGCCTGCGTGCGCGTGTGTGTGTGAGCGTGAGCGGTGCGCATCAGCGTGTGCGTGGGGTGGTGCGCTCCCGGGAGCGTGGCCGGCCATCGGGCTCCAGCTGCACGGCCAGGGCTCTGGCCAGGCATCGGTGCAGACGTGCAGTGCCGGCAACGCTCCGACTTCTGCAGCCGCGAACTCTAGTCAAGAGTCTATGATGTTTTGATACTTTGCAGGTACAGCAGGGTGTTTGTAGGGTTTTCCGCTGCATGTTTCGGAGAACGGAGGGCAAGAAGGATGTCGCGTCCTTGGATTACAACCAGCAGGAAAAAGAAAGTATACTAAAATAGTCAATAGTGCAGTACAGTTCGTCCAGCCTTCCAACGGCTTGTAGTTGAGCCTCAAACAGCAGAGCTCCGACGCCAAGTGGTGGAATCGGTGGTGCCAGGGTCGTGGCAGCTCGTAGGTTTTAGCTGCCAGTCGCTGGCGCTTCTGGCAGCTTGCGAATCTGACAATTTAATGTTACAAGGAGAACGCTGCTACCTCCAACCAGAGCGCCACACCTACACGCCCAAAAATGGTGTTGACGCAGCTGCTTGGCCACAACCCCACGCAGGGCCCCACGCACAGCGTCGGGCCTTCAGGTTCAGCCAAGGTCACTCTTACTTGCAACATTTGCACTTAATCAGTCTCTTCTCTGTGCATTCCGACGCTCCTCACACTTCCCTTGCGTCAGGACATGCAGCCTGCTGGTACCGGTAGACTGTACACCGGTACCTGCAGCCAGCTGCACCATGAAAGGCAGGGCAGCATCGAACACATTCAAGCGCATACCACACATACCGCACATCCCAAAGCCCCCGGCAAAACCCAGACCCTGGCCATCAAGTGCACGCCGCGCCCGTCGGCCAACAGTCCTCAAAAATGGCAAGGGGAAAATGCCATCAGCTGCACCTGTCAGTGTGCACGGCCAGGGCTGCCCTTGGCCACTCGAGTGTGTCGATCCCAAAATCCAACGCGCAGCACCTCAAGAAGTGTTAACTGGCGCAGGGCGGTTTCACAATGGCAGCGTGCTCCAATAACCAGCAATAAGCAAAACACACCAACCCTTGGGCCCTTCCAACGCCGCTGCTCTCTGTGCAAAATCGGGTCCGTCAAGACACGAAGCCCCGCTCTCCTCGCCACTCGAGAACCCTGCCCCCCACACCCACACATGCTGCCTACTTCGCACCCCTCAACCTCAATCTCACCCACCCAAGCCGGCCCCTCGTCGCTCGCAATACCTCAGCCGCATTTCCCTGCCAAGCCTTCGAGCCCGTACTCCGCAGACATCACACTGAGGCCATGTGACACACACCTCACCCTTCGCCTCCCAACCGCCACAACAGTATAGAACTGCCTGTACCACGCGGGGCCCTCGGCAGAACGTGGTTGCAAGCGTATGCACTGGTTGCCAGTGCAAAACATCCCACACCTGCCGACTGACGATTCCTCTGCTGCCCGCCACGCAAGCCGTGTTCACGTGTTCTTTGTGAGGCTGGCCACCCTCCAGCCACGCCGTGCTCCTGCTGCTCGCGGAACCATGTTGACCTGCTGCAAAGAACACGTGTTTTAAGTGTTCTTGGCGAGGCTGGCCACCGCCGCCTTGAGGTAGTTGTTCTTCTTGTCGGGCACGTGCGCCACCAGCTCGTACAGCGTGTTGTCCTCGTCCGACTGTACGGCAAGTGCAGGGCAGGGGTACGGGCGTACGTCAGGGGCACGGCATAGGCAAGATCAGGATGGGGGCGCTGCGTCGGCAAGGGTTGCGGACAGACCAGCACAAAAAAGGACAGGAGGAACCACCGCGGGCACATGCGTGTGCGCCCCATTGCCACCGAAGACTGCACTGCGACACAGGGACCGCTGCAACGTGCCGTAACGTGCCTGCTCAGCAAACGCCCACCCGGCTACCCGCCTCACCTGGTACTCGTAGCACACGTCGAAGGTCTTATTGCGGCCCTCTGGCTCGTGCAGCGCGCGCAGGCAGATGTCCGCCACGTCGGCTGCGCTGATGGACTGCGTGATGCGGTCGCCCTGGTCGAACACCAGCGCGCGGTAGCCGCCGGGCTCATCCACCAGCGTGCCTGGAAGGGCGATTCAAGTACAAGTACCACTTGTCACTCGGCCGGACGCGGCGTATAAAAAATGCAACGAGTGTCGCCCAACACTGCGAGGTCGCAATGTGTCATGGTAGGCCCCGTCCCAGTGGCCCTGCAGTTCGCCCCGGTCCGCCACCGTGCCACCCATCCGACAGAAGTGGTGTGGCCGGAGCCTCTTCGGCACAGCGTTGCAGTACCAGGTACATTCCGCACACCGCAACGCCATGGTGCAGCCCCCCTCCCAGCATCCATACCCCATCCTTCCAACACCGCGCCACCCATACGGCTGGACGACGTACCCCACCTCTCTGCCCCCGCCGCAACCTATCACGGTCTCCCGCCCTCCCCACTTCCTCTCCGCGTGCAGGTCTCCGCGGTTCGGCACTGGTCCTTGCACTGCCTCCGCGCGCTTGACGCGCACGCACCTAGCCATACGCTGACGTACTCAGGGCTGCTTGAGAATTTTGCCGAACACCGGCCTATCCACACCCCAACCAGCTGTTGCAACCCACTCCGCTACCCCTCTTCGCAGGTACCCTGCAACGCCACCCACCCGGCAGTCTGAAGGTGTACCCCTCCCCTGCCCTGGTCCAGCAGCCCCACACGGTGGCCCCACGCCGCTTCCACCAGCCATTGCCGCTACCCACCCGGCCGTATGATGGTGTACCCCAGGCCGCTGAGCCGCAGGTTCTCCTCGCCCCGCCGCTTGGCCTCCACCACCTTGCGCAGGTCCGCCGGGTCCATGCCGGGCCGCGAGCGCCCAGCGCACGACACCAGCACGAAGTCCGGCTCAGTGCCGGCTGCGGGATGGACAGGGCGGAGGGAGGGGTAAGCAAGAATGGAACTGAGAAGGAGCAGCAAGGAGGGGCACTGAGGCAGACGCCTTGCGACAAGATCACACCGGAGCTGGAGTTCGGTAGAATGGCGGCGTACGGCAGTGATGGCTGTGTTGAACGCCTCGGTCTGCTCTGTGCAAGGGACCTGTTGCATTTGCGACCCCTGCTGTCCCCCCCCGGTTGGTGGACAGCCGTGTCCGCGCGGGACCGCACTCAGCTGGCCCTCAGCAATGTGTGTGTCCTGGGAGGGCGGCGATCCCTTGTGCCGCAGGCAAGGCCGTGGCGCGGTGCTCCCCGCACCCACCCGCCACCGCTGGCTTCCATTTCAGTTACGCGGCATGGGCAGCAGCGATCTACGCCACCGACATGCATTCTGGCACCTGCTTGCTCCGCCTTGCCACCCTGTCTCCTTTTCCTGGTTGCCTTTCCTTGTAACATGCCAGACTGCCTGCGTCCCTCACCGGATCCGCTACTCACCCGGCACCGCCTTGATCCAGTCGATCTCCAAGCTGAACTTTTGGTCGCGCGCCTGCTGCGCCGCCGCCGCCGCCAGCTGGTCCTTCACCGCCAGACCCTTGGCTGCGCGCACCG
Source organism: Chlamydomonas sp. 3222 (assembly GCA_004335795.1). Classification (NCBI taxonomy): domain Eukaryota; kingdom Viridiplantae; phylum Chlorophyta; class Chlorophyceae; order Chlamydomonadales; family Chlamydomonadaceae; genus Chlamydomonas; species Chlamydomonas sp. 3222. The sequence goes on along the minus strand of QAXN01000251.1, from coordinate 21,128 downwards.
CGGCCAGAGCGGCGGAGGGCTGCACGGTTGGGGGAAGTGGCAAGAGGGGCGCGCAGGCGGCGACCAGGTCGTGGCGTGCAGTAAGGAGGATTGACGCTGCTCTCAAGTTCGGGTCATGCAGACAGAAACGTACCAGGCTGTCCTCTCCGGGCATGCTTACCTAGGCATGAACCTCCTGTGCAGCAAGTGTGTGAGTTCCTTTTGCACCGGACTGACCCCTGGCCGGGGTGCCACATATCACGTCAAGGACTGCCACCGCGCTGTGCCATGCTTCCCAAGTTGACTCGAATGCCCGCGAACCGCGCCCATGCCCACGTGCTGAACTTGTTCCAGCCCCACCTGCTTCTTGTTCTCGTAGCGGATGGTGATGTTGCGCAGCTTGGCGGCGTCCAGCGGCGGCTGGCCCTGGTACTCGGAGCGGAAGGCGGCGTACGGCAGCCGCACGGTCAGGTAGCCCTCGCGCGTGGGGAAGCGGGCGCCGTACCTGCAGCGGACACACGGTGCAATGACGTGTGAGCCACGTGTGTCGCGTGCGGGGCCATTAGTTTGGACCGGACCGTATATGGCCTGCACATTGCAGCCCCCAGGCTGCTTTGCTGCCTCGGCGTGGCAAGCGCAAGCCCAACTTTCGCAGAGCACGTGCCACCGCGGGGCAACACGAGCTTCTAACGACTCACTTTCCCCGTCCCGTTTCGGTAGGGCCATATCCAAACCACTATCCTCACACCCCATACCCTTGCACACCGTATACCCGTTGGCACTCTGATTTGCTTTCGCACATGCCAGTCCTCCATTCCCTACCCATTCGCTAACGAGGGCCGCACAGCTCCCCGAAAGCCCGGTGCAAAGGTTGCAAGCACACCGCTTCCACACCATTAGCCCACAGCGCAACCCTGACCCTCCGCCGCCTTCAGAAGCTCCACCATCTACCAACCCCATCATTCATTCGGTGTCGCGAGGATTCAGTACCTGGCCTCACAGTCCCAGGTGCTCTAGCTGACACCTGCTATGGTCCGGTACTCACTGGTGATTGCACTGGCCCCGATCCCGTCCCCCGCACCTCGCCCTCCTCATCTCTGGCTGCCCTCCGGCTCCACGTTCCACACGTAACCCTCTGCAACCCCCATGCTACAGTTCCCACAGCCCCAGAAGACTGTTTTGCAGTTCGCAAGCCCCCCTGCAGCCCACCTGTGGCCGTCCTCCGTCTCCACGATGCACAGGTAGCTGTGGCCGTCGCCCCGCACGCGCAGCACCAGCCCCTCCGTGCCTGCCGTGCGGTGCTCGCCGCCCGGCAGCAGTGCGTCAAGCGTGGCGCCCAGCTCCGCGATGGCGCCGCGGGTCATGAGCGTGCCTGCAGAGGACAAATGATGTTACGCGACACCGCCGTGGGTGGGTGTCGTCACGGTGCCACGACTGCATACGTGATGTCGCCGTCTGTGCTTTGTGTATCCCTGCACCCAATCCTGCTTTACATATGCAGTCGCCGCTTTAGGCTCTGCAGAACGCTGCACGTAAAGCGCGGTTTTGAGGGCACGGAAGTACCCCGTCGCAGCAAGAGCGAGGCGCATTGCTTGTTGGCTTTCATGACACGAGGCGGCCGCTGCTCGACCCCGTTGAGATGGACCTACATGACGCCGTGTGACCCCTGTGGATGCAGCTGCCTGCCAGCCCCACCAGCTCAGGAGGGCAAAGCCACCCGCACATATATGCAGGCCCACCGCCCACCCCGGCACCCCACCCCAACCAGTATCCCGATCTTGTGGGGCCTTCGGCAATCTTATTGAAACAATTCCCCCACGATGGGGCCTTCCTAAAGGCCCAGGTCGGCCATTGCAGGTACCCGTTGACTTGCCCGAAGTGCGCTTGCTTTGAACTAACCGATAAAGATAGGACCGCTGACCCCACGCACCCTCGAACAGCAAGTTGTTCTCCTCCGTGATGACTGCCTCCGCCACATTGATCCTGCCGTACGCGTCCTCGCTGCTGCCGCGCCCGCCCTGGCCGCCCTGGCCGCCCGCCGCCGCCGCGCTGTCCACCGTGCCCACGAAGCGCACGTCCCAACGCTGCTGGTGGTAGCGCTGCGTGAAGTCCGCCACCTCCTTCTTGGCCGCAGCGCTGAACTTGGCGCCCGAGCGCTTGGCGCGGCGGTACAGCTCGTCCTGTTGTGCCGTACGGGGAGGTTACGAGGGATGGCACGGTCAAGACCCGAGCCGCTGTGGTCTTGGGTCCAACCAGGACAATGGTGCAATGTTTTACGGTGGTGCCGCAGTACATCGTGACCACGCGTGCCTCTGCAAGCGCAACCTCCGAAAGTTCCTGCCTTTCGCTTCTCCCGGCTGGTGATAACTTCAGAACGCATCCAAGGCTCTAGCCCTAGCCCCAGGTGGTCACGCCCATATGCCCCTACCCTGCCTACTAGGCACATGCACAAGTCTTCCCACCGCTTCCACGCCCCTTCCCCACCCTGCATAGCTTTGACCACGACCGTGCGAGACACAGGCGGAGGAGCATCTCCTAGGACACACGAGCGTCCCCATCGCTCCCCGGGCCCCCACTCCCGGCGGTCCGGTAACGGGTTGGGCTGGGCTTCACTTTCACGCCCCTACATCAACCTCATGGACTTGCAGACTTGGTCTGTCTTCCTACTGCCTAGCCGCCACCCCCACCCCCACCCCCACCCCCACCCCCACCCCCACCTGCATGGCCTTGACCATGTTCATCACCCCGCGGTCCTCCACACGCAGCAGGTCGGCCGTGAAAGCGGAGCGGGCGGCGGCCGTGAAGATGACCTGTAGATAAAGCAGCAAGCAGCAGGTGCATAGTGTGGGCGCGGAACGCGCAGAGGGCGACATGGGGACATACCCACTGCCTTTGCGGGATTACAGTACCACGCACTTGCAGGAGACGCTACCCGGCGTGTGCCTGAACGTGCTACTTGCGCATGTCGCTGTAGGACGCCGCATGTACGACATGCCTCTTGTGCAAGTTAGATGTAGAATTCTTGTGCAATGCAGACGGTTCAATGTGCTGGCTGCCAAAAAGTGACGCGTCGTCACAGTGCCCCCGCCGACTGGCTGAAGCCCGCTGTGGTTCCAGCAGCTTCCCCAGCAGCCCGTTGAACAACCCGGAAACCACAGGTAACGCCAGGTCCACGCCACGGCGTTTCCACCACGCCGCTTCCCCGCCAAAGCCACTGCCTACCACCAGGCCCGTAAACCGTAGTGTACCCCTGCCTCTGTTGACGCCCTGCACGCCCGCCCCACAGCCTCGGAGCATGCCCAACATGCCAACAGCGCCTCTAAGCACTACTACAAGATTTCCTCGCGTTGGCGCGTGCCCATGTGCACCACAGCCCTAGGTTCTCTCCATCCCACGCTCGTGGCATCCACCCAAGCCCTACCTTGTTAACGCCCTGCACAGCCTTCTGGCAGGTGGCCATGTCGCCAACGTCGCCCTCCACCACCTCCACGCTGTCGGGGATGGCGTCCTTGCCCACGCCCGCGCGATTGCGGAACAGCGCCTTCACCTTGTAGCCGCGCAGCAGCAGCTTGCGCACAAGGATACGCCCCACCCGGCCCGTAGCGCCCACGACCAGGACCGTGGTATACGCGGCCTGGGGCGCGACAAAGTCTGAATCGGGCTCCACTTCGAGCACGTCGTCGATGATAAAGCTGCGAGTAGGCGAGCTGACACGCGACAGCTGCGACCAGACGTCGTTGAACGCGGCGCGAGCCTGTCGCCCTAGCTCATAGGGGTTGATAACGTTAATGCCCATGTCCTGCTGTGAATCGCGGCCCTGCGCGCTGCTGCTGCTGCTGCTCGTTTCCTCGCCACCGGGGCTGCCGGAGCGGAAGAACTTCTCGCGCAATTGATCCATGTTCTTAGGCTCAGGATCGTCTCCCGCGGCACGAGCGGGAGGCAGGCGGCATGGCTTAAAGGGTGCCCGGGCAGGAGCATGTGTGTGGTACCTGGTGCCTGCGACCCGTTGGCCCGCAACTCGGCCTCCAAGCTGCATTTGCATTCTTCTTGATATGTAACCTTTAAGACACGATTATTGTGCGTGCTTATAGTACAAGTCGCTGGCGTTTCAGATAGAGTACAGTAGCCACGCGCTTCTTGGCCGGCTCACAGGCAACCGGCGCTAGCTGCTCAAATGAAGCAGCGGTTGGGAATAGCCAAGCTTTCTACGAAACCGACTATGAGTGCAGTATCCGCCTTGCAGGCGTGTGGTGCGGATTGAGGGCCCCATGCAGCGCGGGTCGTCAGCAGCTCAGCACCCCTGAACGACGGCATTCCTCAAGACATGCGAACACAATTGTAATTGCAAACGAAAACGTATGCGCCTTAGGTCAAAAGCATGCTTCGCTTTCTTCCCAACGATCGCTGCAACAATTGCCTTCAGCAACCAAAATGATACCAACAAATCATCCCCAATATTGTTACCATGTCAAGACATCACATACTTTGCCTTCTCCTGTGTTTGACGACTTGGACACTCGCGAGAGCGGATGTTGACAGTCTTCCGGCTCAACAGCAAAGCGCTGATGCTCCATTATATGAAGAAACAGCTGATGGTGGCACTGGATCGTGCTCCTGGGCACAGCCCAGCTGCGAGGTCACGGACCACGATGCTCCAGGCGCGGCAGCAGTAGCTGGAGGCGGGCTGTCAGGGTTGACAAAGGCAACTCATGACAGGGACATTGGGGAGCCCTCCACCACCTGGGACTCACATCTCGAGTCCTCAGCAGGGGCGCAAGCTACTAGCTTGTACTTAAGCCACAGCACCGAGGAAGGAGATGAACCAGCGCAACAGCAGATGCGTGAGCCGGCGATACAGGAGCCTGAGCAGCAGCAGCAGCAGCAGCAGACCGGTGCCGCACCCCCGCTGGATGAGGTTGATCGCGCAGTAGCTTCCGGCCCTGCCGTTGACCAGGAGGTACTAGAACCTGCAGCAGCAACAGTTGCCGCTGCCACCACTCACGCCTCCGACACCGCTGCACAGCAGGCCTCGGAGCCGACGGCCGCTAACCCCAGCACCGAGCCCGAAAACGATGTAACAGCATTACAACCAACACCCGGGCTTTCGCTCGCTGCCGCCACCGCCGCTGCGCCCATCGCCACCGCTGCCCAGCTGGCTGCCGGGCTGTCTGAGCTGCGCGGCCTGCTGCTGTCCGCCCGCCAGGCCGTGACTGCCCTGGAAGCCGCGGTTCAGCAGCAGGAGCAGCGGCTCAGGAGCATCGCAGCAGCAGCCACCGCGGCCGCCGCAGCCAGCAGCAGTAAGGGTGCTGAGTCGGTCCTTGCCGGGAGCGCGGCACACGCCCTTCCCGGGGCAGCAGCGGCCGACACCGCTGGCCAAGGCACCGCCCGCGGTGCTGCCAGCGGCGGGGAAGGTGGCGCCGGTGGTGACGCAGGCACCAGTCCTGACACCACCAATTCGGAACAGAGCCAACAGGGAGCTGGGGTTGCTGGCAGCAGCGGGACGAGCGACGTGGCGCTAGCCCTGTTGCACAGCTTGGGGCTTGACGCGGAGGCCTCCCTTGACGCACGGCAGGCGTTACGGGACGCCGTACAGCTGCTGCTCTCGGAGAGGGCCGGCACCAGGCTGCACCCGCCTGCCGCACTACCGCCCCAGTACCAGCACCAGTACCAGCAGCAGCTGCAAACGGCGGCTGGCGTGACGCTGCCCGGCATGTCCGGCGTCGGCGGCGTGCGGGAGTGGTTCTCGCAGCACTTCTCGCTCGCCGCCGCGATCGTCACCCGCGCGGCCGTCACCTGCGCCTTTCCCTTTGAGCTGCCGCCGGCGGGTAGCGGCGGCGGCGCCGCCACAAGCGTAATCGGCGGCGGCGGACCGCTTGTGTACACCATTCTAGGCGACGCTGCCGGCTGGGTGTACCTGGTCTCCCCCTCCGGGTCCCTGTCGTGGCAGCTGCACAGCGGCACGCGCTCGGCCGTGACCGCATGCTCCGCCTACCCCGTGCGAAAAGGGGAGAGCACGCTGGTCACGGGGCACGCCGACGGCCAGACGCGGAGCTTTGCCGTACAGCATTACGTAACGCCCAAGGGAGCAGCAGATGGCGGGGGCTCGGGCGGGAAGGAGCGGCCGTCGTCGGGTATGACAGTCCTGGAGAGCGAGCGGAGGCCGGCGGCGGGGGCGGGGGGCGTGCAGGGCATGTACTCGTCGGTGGTAAACGCGGTGGTGCTGCGGCACGTGGTGGAGGGGATGCCTAGGGGTGCGCTGCCGTGGGCGGCGGTGGAGGAGCTGGTGGGGGTGGGCGTGGGGGTGGGGGCTGGCGCTGGTAGCGGGGCTCAGGGGGCGGGAGAGGCGGGGCAAGGGGGTCCGGCGGGGTTGGCAGCGGCGGGCGGCGCGGTGGGGAGTGGCGCTGAGGATGCGGCGCAGTACTCTGGGCCCCCGGCGCCGGTGATGCACATCCTGCCGTACAGGTAGGGCCGTACGCCGGGCCTGGACTCTGATTGGGGCAGGGCAGGGCGCCTGGTGGGTAGGATGGTGGGTCATCGCAGCGCCCATTGACAATCATGTCCGGCGGAAGGAGGCAGGGGGGTGAAAACCCTACTGAGAACGTGGAGCGCCGGACAGCACCACAGAACATTGTGTACTGTGGGACCTGCGGGCCCACCGCAAAGCGTAGAAAGCTTACCTGCCGTGGTCGCATGCCCGGCCCTTGCAGTAATGTTGTGACACCTTCTCACCCCCTCTTGCCCCTTCGCCCAGGCTGGGCGGCAAGCCCAGCGGCCGGCGGCACGTGGCAGTGGTGGACCGTGCGGGCAACGTGCGGCTGGAGCGCGACAACGGCACCACGCGCTTCTGGGGACGCACCAACCGAACGCAGCTGGCAGCCCGGTTCGGTAAGACGTTGGGTCGAGTTAGCGCTCAAGGGGATGAATAGAGCGCCACAGGGTCGCTCGAAGGCCGCCCGCCCGCAACTGGCGGCGCCGTTCGTTGAAGTCTTGGGCGTATGTCGCGGGCCGGAAGCTGGTGGTTGTACGGGGACGATGAGGCGTTGCTCTACCCACACTCATTGACTCGCACACCTTCAATTCAACCCTGCAGTTGGCAACTACGTGGTGATGCTGTCCGCGCACCACACCACGGTGCTCAACACGCTGCAGCCGCGTGGTGCCAAGGCGTTCGCGGTGAGCTTGCCAGCAAAGGCCATCCGCCACCTGACCCCTTCTTGTCATTCAGCGGTTTGTCCCCGGGCAACGTGCATGGCAAATAGGGCTGCTAAAAGCAGGGATGCCGTTCTCCCCTGCGTACAGTGAGTGTTTCCGTCATTGGCTGTCGCCGCGGCGCCTTACAGCAGGCGTGGCGTAACCCCCCGTCACCCTTAACGCTCCTTGCGCTCTGCCAGCACCTCAATGGCTGCCCGCCGCTGGCCGCTGCGCTTTTACATATTTCCCGCACCCGAACCGCACTGTCTTCTCCCACCCCCGCCCCGCTTGCAGTGCCATGCCAGCGCCTCAACGGCTCCTTGATGCAGGTCGCTTGCCTCAGTAAGCACTTGCCACTTAACTTGTGCACTTTGTCCTTCATTCATTGGCTGTGGCACCGCTTTCCCCGCTTGCAGTGCCAGCACCTCAACGGCTCGCGGCTGCTGGCCGCCTCCTTCGACGGCCACCGCCCCTTCCGCGGTTACGGCATCAACACGCGCGGCGAGCTGCTGTCGCTGGTCACGCCCCACGAGGGACGTATCACGTCATGCAAGGTGGGCAATGGCAGTGCGGCCGAGTAGCATTCATGGATAGCGGCCATGCGTGCGGAGGGCAATGTGAGCGGCAGGCAGAGGCAGACGAAGCGGTGTGTGCCCTTGCCGATGGACGTGGGAACCAGCACCTCTGCACTAGTCCAGCACGTGCGACTGCGCGCAGAACTCACCTGATTGGTATACACCCGGTGGCGTCCCGTTAAGGGAGGCTGAGCTGCACGGTGATGCACACACGGTTACACCGCACGAGGGACGCGTAGTACCACCCACAAGGCACGCATGGCACCTGGTGTGCTTCGCATAAGGTTGGTACCGCAGGCAGCGGATGGCACACCGGCTGTGCAGCTACGGGCGTGCCCATCCGCATGGCAAGTCGCTGAAGTACCGGTAGTTTTATGCTGCCTCACAATCATGCTCAGTGCGCGTACCGGGCCTGCGAAGCATGATACCCGCATCCTTGCCTCCAGGCGATGGGGCCAGGCCTCTGTATCCTTACCGCTGCCCTTCCTCGCGTTACGACCATATGTACCACCACCTTCACCTTGGTGCCTTCCGTCAGGTGCACCGTGCCACGCCGCTGCCTTTCCTGGACCCGGCGGAGCTCTCCCCTGGCGCCAGCGCAAGCGCCGGTGGCTTAGCAGGCGGAGGCGGCAGGGGAGGTCCCCCCGGCGCGCCCCCGGCCCCACTGCCGCTGTCGCTGACGCCGCTGCCCGGCTACCTGCTGCTGACCCACGGGTCGGTGCGCGCGCTGTTCAACGTGACCGGCCTCATGCGTGCCGGGATTCCCACGCTGGCGGCGGTGGACGCAGCGGGAGTGGGTGCGTGGGGCGGTAGAGGCCGTGGACTGGGGTACCGTATGTTGATGGTTTGTGGGTGCTTAGCGGTGGCTGTATGATATGTTGCATGAGGGGTGCAATGACATGATGATGTCAAGGTGGAGAAATGGCGTGTGCTGTGTGTTTTGCGCCTACCCTTGGTTACACGTTGCGTCTGAATCTGACACGCCTGTGGCGGCACCCACCCGCAGCTGCAACCGCCGCGCCGTCCGCCAAACGCGCAACGGAGGTCGAGTTCGGTGACACCAGCGCAGTAGCCGTTGACGGAGCCTCTGCAGGCGACGCGGCCGCAGCGGCGGCGGCAGCAGCATCCCTCCCGCTGACCGCCGCTGACGGCTCCCCTCTGCCGCCGTGGCTGCTGCCGCCGGTGACCTCCGCCGGCAGCAACGCCCACCCGCTGCTGATCCTGGGGGTAGACCCGTCGGCGGCGCTGATGGCGGCGACGGCGGAGGCCGAAGCGGCGGCGGCGGAGGGGCGGATGGTGACGGAGGCGAGGCCAGGGGCGGCGGCTGGCGGCGGCGGCGAGAGGAGCGGCGGCATGGCCGTGCTGCTGATGTCGAGGCTGCCGTACGTGCCGCCAGCAAATGCAGCGGGCAAGATGTGGACGCAGCCAGTCTTCTTAGGTGAGGGGGTTGTGGGTGGTTGATCCGGTTGATGTGGGTTTTAGGTGGCAAAGGTGAGTTTGGTTTTGTGGGTTGGCGCAAAAGGACTGATTGTGTGCGTAGCCCTCACTGGCCACTCATTGAATTTCACTTTTGCTGATGCTGCGCTTTGTGCCTGCTTGCTACTCCCCAGTTGCTATGTTCCTGGTGGGACTTTACCAGTTCTGGCGCATGAGCAGCCCCCGAGGCAGCATGCGGCGGGGCGGCATGATGGGCGGACTAGGCGCCGCACGGCGAATACCGCGCGGCGGGCGGCCGGGCGCGTACGGCGGGGCGGGCGCTTACGGCGGAGGGCCGGGCGAAGGTGGCGACTACGGCCTTGGCCGGGTAGGTGGCGGGTGTTGGGCGGCTGAGGCAGGCATTACGGTACCGGGACAACGGGAGGCCAGCAATGGGGTGCAGATGAAGCACTGCAAAGGTGCTGTGGCCCAGGCAAGTGTCTTGCGCAGAGGTTGCCCTGTGTAACTCTTGTCCTGCGGCTGCCCACCTCCGCCCCGCAGCTCCCCCTGCAGCCCCGGAGCGCCCTGCGGCGAGCTGGCGGGCGGGATCGCGGCCTAGGCGCGCGGCACGTGTCGTACGCAGAGGAGTACGACGATGACTAATCGACCAATGGCGAGCGTCGTGTGCAAGGAGGTTCACGTGGCGTGCATGTGGTCGCTATGTCCGCATCAAGTGTACCAGTAGTGTGGCATGAGGTTGAGTCGACTAGTGGCGGGCACCCTGAGCAACGAGGGGCACCCTGAGAGGCACGTGGTCACCAGCAGCTCTCCCCTGGACCACGTAGGCCAGGGCGTACGACATAAAAGCGCGCCATGGCTGGCGTAGTGCGTGGAGGCACGTGTTATGCATGGAGAACAAGTGTGCGCTGCGAGGGGCGATCGGGCGCACGACAGATTTTGTTGGTGCTCGGCGACTTGCGCACGGCGTGCGGACTGTGTGGTGGTGCAACAGGGGAGCCTGGTGCTCTGTGGAATGGAGTGTACGAAGGGAAGATTGGCCTGTTTCTGTCGGGCTGTTAACAGTAGTCCACTCAGCGCTGGCATTGAACTGGCCAACCCTTTGGAGCAGGGCCAGAAGGGCTTCTGAGCAGGGCCGCTATCCTAGAGATGCTTAGCCGACGGCGCGCACGTTACGCTCTGCGACGCAGGGCCACTGCTTAATGCGGCGTGCCTGGGCGTGCTGCGTCCTTCACCTCTGCAGAACGGGCCGTGCAACAGCAACGCAGCATGCCATGCGGTCATGTGCATTGAACCACTAGCAGCGCCAGCCAGACAGCGAGCTGGGTGCCCAGGGCTCCTTGGTTGGTTGGTTGCACAGAGGCACCTCCATGTAAGCAGTCGAGCGCAAACGCCAGTCATCCACGCTCAATGAACTCTTCCATGCATATCAGCTGTGAGCTGCACGCCCTCAAGGCGCCGGCATACGGTACGACGTCAGTGCACAGCGCGCACGCTGGCGGCAGGTTAGCCACGCCTGGTCACCGTATTGACTGTACACGTGCACTTGCAATGCTAATGCACTGCCAAGTGCCAACAATCCTGTGTAAGGTACGGCTACACGGCCTCGAGTACCGTACGTAAGCCCCTGTCGGTGAAACCATGCACACCACGCACGCACGCGGTACGCTGAAGGCGTGCTTTCCATACCGGTACCAACCGGGGACCGGCCTTGACGCATGGCTTGACGCCCTCTTCTGACGCATGCACCAACCTGCACCAACACAACCTGACACTAGGTGCGACATTGCCACGCAAGCGCATGTACAGTAACTGAACGCAAGCACCTCCAGGCACCGCCTAGCCGCATTTCATCCTGCCAGGCACCGCGCAAACGAGCGATCGCCTATCATGCCACTCCAAACAACTTGTGGGTCCTGGAACGCTGCCACTCGGCCACTTTGTCCATCGCGAGCCTACCGTGTTGGGCAAGGGAGGGAGGGAGGTAGGAAGTAGGAGAGCTGGCAGGACAGCTGCTGTGAAGGACTGGACTACAGATCGATGGCGTGGCGTGGTGCAGACACAGCCAAACGTGGACCCGCAGTGATGGTGTGGGTGTGGCTGACACCAACGGTTCGCTCCATTGTGGCGATGCCAGAGGCACCAGAAACAGGTAGAGAAGGTGGAGGTAGCAGGCGTATGGTGGTGGTGGTGGTGTACGTGGTGGCCGAGGGGGCGGCGCCTTGTATGATGGGCCGAGGGAGGCGGGCGATGGACGGAAAGATGCTGTCTCTGAGTACACCACCTGCCGGCAACACGGCGGGCCAGGAGGTGGGGGGCCGAAACGAAGGGTGGATGACAGTTGGACCCCAATGCGTGCAAACTACCTGTGCACGGTACCAACAGTAATCCTCCACCTCCAGGAAGGCAATGCACCCGAGAGCCTAAACACTGGTGCATGCTTCTTGAATTTATTCTCGGAGCGCTGGTAACATGCCACTCACTACTTTGAATTAAGGACGCGCAACGCGCGTGCCGTGTCTCACCTTAACCGCAGGTCGATTCTTGCGCCGGCGGGCTGCCACCTCCAGCCGGCGCCGCCCAGCCCCCGTCACCGCCCCCAGTCACCGACCCGTCATTCCTCTGCGTCCGGCTGCTCCGCTCTCCTACCGCCCAGCCCTCATGTCCCCGCTGTGGGCATTGGCACGCTGCCGCTGACGCCCCGGTGCCGCCCGCGTCAGCGGCTGCTGGCGTTGCTGCTGCCGCTGCAGGGCCGCCGCCGCCGCCGCCGCTGCCTCAACGTCCGCCTCGTACCTCGGCCGCAGCGCCGCAACCTCCCATTCGCGTACGACAACGAACGGCAGCACGACGATGACCAGGAAGGACAGAACGGCGTCCCAAACGCCCACGCCTCCCAGCAGGTATTGCTGCTGCAGGCGGCACTGCTGCTGCACAAGGCACTGCTGCTGCTGATCATGGTGATTACACTGCTGCTGCTGCTGCTGCTGTAGGCCGTCGTTGCAGAGGGATAGCGGCAGGACGGGCGGCAGTGCCCGATCCATGGCGGGGAGGAGGGCCATGGTGGCCAGCCACAGCAGGGGACTGAACAGCAGCTGGTGCGAGGAGGGGACCTGCGGTGAGTGAGCCCAACCGGCAGCGAGTGGTCCCTTGAGGCACACATCCGTGACTTAGGAACACTATGGAAGCAGCGAAAGCGTGTACGCGGTCGTTCTATCACAGCATAATCAGCTGGCATCTGCACGTGCACCGACAAGGTGCAGTCCTATCTGCCGTAATCCTGTGCACCCGCACGATCCCTGGACGTAAGCTGTCCAGGGCACGACCTGGTGATGCGGCTTCCGCTTTGCAGTGTGCAGTTTGCACCTTCAAGGAGGTAGCGGTACCCACCTGCAGCACCACGATGCTCTTCCACGCCAGGTAGGTGACCATGACCCGGTTGCGGCCCCGGCTCAGGCAGGACGCGCCTCCCCACGGCAGCAAGGGGGCAGGGGTCCACGCCAGCGACATTGCTGTGCCCAGCAGCACCCCCGCATTGGCTGCAAAGAAGAGCCAGTGCCGTACACGCTCGTACAAGTGTGGCACGAAGATGGCCAGCACGGCTGCGAGCAGCTGTGGGCTGCCGAACGTCAGGTTGACGTAATCGCCCGCACGGAGCCTGACCCACGGGTCGGTGAGGGCCCCGCTGGTGACTGCGTGCAGGAGCTGCTGCGGGTAGGGGGCCCCGCAGGGGAAGGAGAAGAGACGTGCATCGGCGCGGACGGCGGAAGGGTGAGCCGCAGCGGGGAAGGCGTCCTGCAGGTGCGGCAAGGGGCGAGAAGGGGGCACGGACACCTGGGTCAGCAGTGAGGCTTTAAGCCACGTGCGTCGTCCATCATGGGTGCACGAGTTTGTTGCTCACAGTCTGAGACCTAGTGTACTGTGCGGCCCAAGGTTACCGATGGCACGTTTACGAGGGCCACTATTCAGCACCTTTCCTCACCTGCATTGCCGCGTGCGGCGCTCCCGCCACCGGAACACAGGCGCACTGGAACATGAGTAGCGCAAGGTGAGGCACGTTCATGATTATCAGCTCTCCAAGAAGCAGCAGGATGTCTGCGTTGCGGGCTGAGCGCGCGAACCAGGTGGAGAAGGGGATGGCCGGCTGAGCGGCGGGAGGCAGTCGCCTGCCAGCCGATGACGTAACATGTCGCGAGGACACACGCCTGAGCCGGTCAAGTTGCACATTGTTGCCGACATTGTCAGGGTTGCTATGTTCGCGAGCTTCTGCAGTCAATGAAGCCGTCTGGGGCTCCGGCGATGGCATGTTGCGCGAGCTTGACGGGGAACGCAACGCCCGAACGCATGTACCCAAGTCGCGCGTCGGAAGTAGAGCTGGAAATTTACATTTTACGTAAATTTCCTGTAACGTAAGAAAGTATAAATTACGGGAATTTTCCACCGAGGCTTGGTAAGAAAGGCTTACCGACCCCAAACGTAATTACGGTAAGTTACAGCCCGCAAACAGCCTTACAACCGTAAGAAACGGTAAAAAGCCCCGCCCAGGCCAAGCCGCCCCCAAGACCCACCCAAAATGTGCGAAAAAGTGGTGCTTCCGTGTCACGCAATGGCCTCAATGGACCCAGCCGCAGCAGCCTTGGGGCAGTAGTTGCACTGCATGGTTGTTCGAGCCCAACATGGCCTTGTAGCACTTGCGGACCCAGTCGTTGCGAGAGCGGCCAGCGGACATGGGAGCAGGGACCGATGGCAGACCGGTGGCAGTGCGCGAGGCCAGGAGGTTCACGGCGGTCCTGACAACGTTGTTCTGAGCGTGAGTAGTTGACTGAAGAACGCGAGGGCCGCCTCCATAGGCGCCAGTGTTGGAGTCGGCCATGATCGAAGGGCGATCGGCGTTGACTGAACAGTAAAATAGCTAGGTTGGCCTCGGTTGATAGTTATAAATGGTAAACAATAGCTGCTGATTCCTTCTATATTGCGTTTGCGCGCGCTAGCGCCCCATGATACCAACTGTAAACGGTCCCGCCATTTCTAACGGTATCTGACGGTTTTACGTTACAGTAATTTTCGGTGTAACGTAAATTACACCCCGAGCTCCGGTAAAATAGGTAAATTAACAGCTCTAGTCGGAAGGCCAGCTTGTTAAGCATTTGACAAAAGTGCAAGGCAAATACAGTGCCAAGTCAGGTTTGGGCCTTCTTGTGTCTGTCCCTGTTCGGACGATGGCGTTGTACTACACTCCCCTGGTACTACACGTCGTGCTTCCAGAGACAGCGAGCGTCACGCCTCTAATTCACTCACAAGCAGGACCAAATTACCATCAAGTTGAATATGAGCTTTGCAAAGTGACGCCCAGGGGCGTAGCTGTGCAGGCAGCGGCAAACCTGGGCCAACGTAAACATGCTTGAGGCGCCGCAGAGCCATGGGCCGCCTTCCTGCACTGTGAGCAGCTCCAGCGCAGACTAGGCTCTGAAGGGCACACGATGGCCGTCCGCTTCAGGCACACCTTCAGGATACCCCTAAACCGTGTGCGTACCCTACCGGTTTGACATCCATGCCAGCTTGCCAAGCCCGTCCTAGTCAAGGCTCAAATGGCCCACAGTAGTCATGCAGCCCTCCCGACAATCATAGTGCCACAAAACCTTGACGTGTGTTACCACTGATCCCTTGTGGGAACGGGTGCATACCAGTTCGCCCTGTCTAGCGACTCACTCCTACGCAACGGGCAGCAAATACCACGCTGCCTTGCCCACCCTTGTCCGCGACAGCGAAACCACTGCCCCCATTCCCTGGGCCCCATGCCTCCATCCTGACCTCGCACTACTTGCCTACTGCTCGCCCATGTGCCCATCTTTCCCCACCGCCACACCGGCAGGATGGCTCCTTACTCATCCCAGTACGTGTAAGCAAGCTGCATGACACATGCACTGGCAAGCAAAGCGACAGCCAACCACACTGCCCGGTCGCCAAGTAACCGCACATGCCATCGCAGCTTTGTCGTCTGAACTGTGCTCTGAAACATGCGTTGTGCCTCCTCTCACTGCATCCTACCACACACTCCTCGGCCGTCATGGACCCGGAGCACAACGGAACAGCTCATCAGGCAGCTCGCACCTCCCCCACCACTACAAGCACCTGGCCCCGCATCCAATCGACTACAACATGAACACGGCTTTTGTGCATAATTGTGTGTCAATAAAAGTGCCAGAACGCCGCCCAAATCGACACGTCGAAGGCAATAACCAAATAGAAACAAGGTACTTGCAGTGTCGGCACGTGGCGCACTGGAGCCATGCACGCGTGCTGAAGACATGCTTCCGCTCAGATCTACACCAAGCACGGTCCAGTCTTGAATCATTGAACGCAGCTTTATTGCGCAGCACGCCATGCAATGTACACACATGGTACTTGAGGCAATGTACACACATGGTACTTGAGGCCAAACTAAACGGGAAGCCGTGACAGCTGTGCGGCATGTTGGCGCAAGCACCGAACAGTCACATTCTGCACTCGTTCCTGGCATCCCGCCAACAATTAACTTCCTGTCACTCCGTGCAAGCAGCAGCCCTGGCAAGCGCACAGCGGGGCATTTGGGCCGCGGCGAGAGAGCCACTTGGGAGGGGGGACGTGCACCCGGCGGAGGCGCTGCGGCGGGCCAGGGCTGTAGCGAGGACAGTGCTGCACGCCGCTGCGGCACAGGGTATCTGCTGTGAAGGTGATGTAATAAAATGGTAAGAATTGGCTATGAGCACCAGACGTCATCGTCTTGCGTGGTAGACATGTCAGGAGGTACCCGCACAGTTGATGGTGGTGTACGTGGTGGTGACGGTGGTGGCGGTGATGGTGTAACGTGTCTGCAGTGGAGCTGGCGGCGGCGGTGGCAGCGTTGATTATGGTGATGGTAGAGGATCGTCTTCGCAATGATGCTGGCCGCGGTGGCAGCGACGGTGGTGGTCGTGGAGGTGGTGGTGGAGGCTGCCGTAGGGACGGCGCCGCGGGCAACGGGCGACGGGAGGCGGGTGATGGGCGACAGGGCGCAGGCGGCAGGTGGCAGGGAAAGGGTTGCCTCGGTGACGGTCGCACACTGCTGTACGACATGTGACCACCTGCAGGAGTGATGGGCACACCAGGGGGAGGTTGAGGCACGTGGTAATGGCGGTGTGGCCAAAGCGCGTACTGATATGCATGCGTGCAACGTTTGTCACGCAGTACCGGTATACGGTACACCGAGTCGTAGGAAGATGGACTGTAACCGAGAGGCCGCGGCGCAGTGCCTGCCTCGCAGCTTCCCCTCTTCCGTACTCGTAATCGCCACTCACCGTTTGGGGATCGCACATCACCAAGGTGGCCGACCCTAAACCGCCAACCATCAACCGCTGTCGACTGGCTCCGTGCAGTGGAGTAATGCCGGTATGCCGCCTCCACCGCCAAGCGTCCAAGCGACTCGCACATAACTGCACTCCAGGGAGGAACGGCCAACTGCTGGCTGGCATGCAAAGGCGCGACGGAGCGGAGGCCAGCTGCACGGCAGCAATTGCGCCTGGTCTGTTGGCCCGGCCCTGTGCAAGTCCAAGCAAGGGAAGGGCCCGGCATGCTCGGCCTCGTCCGATATTCTTGGGGCAGTAGGCAAGCACCGCGTGCACGGGCGGCTGCTGCTGCCGCAGACGCCACCGGTGTGCCTGAGGAAAATACGGGCGCAATGCGCGCCACGTGTCTCGACGCGGTTCTTGGCCCAGCAGGCTGCCACCTCCGATAGGGACAACGCAGCCGTCGTCACCATCCCTCATTCCCGTGGAGCAACGACACGCTGCCGCTGGCCCGCAGGCGCAGTCAGCAGCAGCGGCTGCCGCTGCTGCTGCCGCTGCAGGGCCGCCGCTGCCGCCGCCGCTGCCTCCACGTCCGCTTTGTACCTGGGCCGCAGCGCCGCAACCTCCCATGCGCGTACGACAACCAACGGTAGCACGACGATGACCAGGAAGGACAGAGCGGCGTCCCACACGCCCACGCCCGCCAGCAGGTGTTGCTGCTGCAGGCCGCACTGCTGCTGCAGGTCCTGGTCATTGCACTGTTGCTGCTGCTGCTGCTGGAGGCCGTCTTGGCCGAGGGATAGCGGCAGGACGGGCGGCATTGTTCGGTCCATGGCGGGGATGAGGGCCATGACCCCCAGCCACAGCAGGGGGCCGAACAGCAGCTGTTGCGATGAGGGGACCTGCGGTGAGTGAGCCCAACCGGCAGCGAGTGGTCCCTTCAGCCACAGCTCACAACGGCGGAACCAAGTGGAACCGCCAAAAGGGCACGAGTGCCTTCGTGCCACCGTGGCCGAGCAGTTGTTGCAACATTACCGCAGCCCTAACCACCGATGTGGCCAACCAAGATTGTCCTTCGCCTGGCTCGATGGCCAGCAAGGGATCGAGTGAGGGTTCATGCCCAGGCAATGCACCCACCCGCAGCACCACGATGCTCTTCCACGCCAGGTAGGTGACCATGACCCGGTTGCGGCCCCGGCTCAGGCAAGACGCGCCTCCCCACGGCAGCAAGGGGGCAGGGGTCCACGCCAGCGACATTGCTGTGCCCAGCAGCACCCCCGCATTGGCTGCAAAGAAGAGCCAGTGCCGTACGCGCTCGTACAAGTGTGGCACGAAGATGGCCAGCACGGCTGCGAGCAGCTGTGGGCTGCCGAACGTCAGGTTGACGTAATCGCCTGCACGCAGCCTGACCCACGGGTCGATGAGGGCCCCGGAATAAGCCACGTGCAGCAGCTGCTGCGGGTAGGGGGCGTCGCAGGGGAAGGAGAAGATGCGCGCGTCGGCGCGGACGGCGGAGGGGTGGGCGGTATGGGAAAAGGCGTCCTGACGGTGGGTAGGAGGGGCACAGAGTGGGTGGGCACACCGTTTTGAGTTTGCATGGGGCCACTGAGGCGGGAGGGGTGCAGCAGCAAGCGTGCGCCTTCATGGACCAATGCCGAATGATGCCAGCTGCTGCGACAAGTCAAGGTTACGTCAAGCACGCTTCAGAAAGATATTAACCAGGACACCTGCGCAGGCTCAGACCTGCGGAGGACGCCAACGCACCTGCAGTGCCGCGTGCGGCGCTCCCGCCACCGGAACACAGGCGCACTGGAACATGAGTAGCGCAAGGTGAGGCATGTTCATGATTATCAGCTCTCCAAGAAGAAGAAGCACGTCCGCGTTGCGGGCCGAGCGCGCGAACCACGTGGAGAACGGAAGAACCGGCTCAGCGGCAACACGCCGTGAGGGCGCAAATCTGAGCCACTCAAGCTGCATCGAGCCTCCGAAGATGCCTGTATTGCGATACTCGCGAGCCGCTGCAGCCCAGGAAGCGGCGTTGGGTTCCGGCGGTGGCATCTCGCGCGTTTTGCGACTGCAAACGCAAAGTACGCAACGTAGCAGTGGCCCTAGCGGTGCGCGGACCAGCCAGGAAGTGCCGCGCACAGCTGCTCTCCGTTTTCTATTGGACGCTATAACCGATGAGTGCGGAAGTAATGTGGGGAGGTTGCGTGCGGCCTACGTTGACCGCCAAAATATTTTGTGTTCCAACAGTTGAACACAGATGTGACCTTGCGCGTTGCGGGGTATGCAGCGGAAAACAATTTGGCATTGCACGACGCAGGTTGACGCGTATAAAGGGTGTGACTGTCAAAGTAGTGCAAATGTCATGTCGGGATATTATAAGAGGAATCACAGGAATTGCGGTGGGTGTTGGTGGCGCCAGCGGCCAGGCTGCATGCACAGAGGACCGTACGGAGTAATTCGTGCTTGGCCCTGTGCTCAAGCGCTGCCAGAGTGCTGCGGTAAGGGTTGAGGGCAAGCAGCTGTAATACTCTGTTCCAGGCGCATGTGAAGGGATCTCTCGTCATGTCATGGTGCGTGCCGGTTTGCCACGTGCCGTTGCCGATGTGTGCCCAGCTCAAGCAGACTTCTGTTTGTCCCGTAGTGGGAGCTGGTGCACGCGGTTGTCTACACGCTCTTCCCGTACCCAGTACTACAGTCTCTACACAACAAGCAGCGTTGCAGCGGCAAGTCTCGAAGCGCATGGCGTCCGCATCAGCAACTGACGGCAACGATCACCTTGCTTTCGCAAGATACCAACACCTGTGTGCACCTGCCCTGCTCTTGCCATGGAAGCTACTGCTGGCTCTGACGCAAAGCAAGATTACTTGTGCCACGGGCAGGACATCCTCGGAGTATGCAGCGGAAGACAGCGGCACCTGGGCAAGCCAGCTTCAGCCAATCCATAACTGCGGCACGGGGAGGCCAGCCGCCTCAATCGCAGCCCTCCTGCGGCCAAGGAGTACTGAGCCAGCGGTGGCGCTGTTGATGGCAGCACGACGGCGCATCCCTCATCGTAGCAGCATCTCCCAATGTAGCAGCGTCCCACACCGCAGCACGGCGCTGCCTCCCTTGAACTCGTGCTGGCACAGCTGCAGGCAGCCGCCGACCATGCTGCGGCCGGCTTGAGTGAGCGCGCTTGAGGCGGTGGTCGAAACCACGCAAGGGGTTGAATAAGGTTGCGTGCATACAGTGTGCTTAGCAGCTACTGGCCGTGCCGTTGCCGCTGCAATGTGGGCTCTGCCAGGCTCTGCACACCGCCTCGGCGGGCGAAGCCAGCCTGAGCCAGCCTGAACATGGACTCGCACGAAGTGTGTGACTGCCATGGTGAGTTTCAGATGCGATCAACACACTTCGTGGCACGTACCGTACAGCAGCAGTGTAGTGCAGGAGCCAGGAGGTAGGTTTCGCGTCGTACGGCATCGGTAAGATCGACAGTAGCTTGCTCCGTGAGCATACGTAAGCCTGGGTGAGCTCCCAGGATGTCGTGCTTTCACCTCACGGTCATGACGCGAGCCTGCGCGAGCCACAGCATGTCTCTGAAGGGGGTGTGCTACTCGGGCCACATGGCCCTCTCCCCTTGCTCTGGACAGGCCCAATGCCCCCGGCGCAAGCCCTTTCGTCACAGTTCCATTCTTGGTATCGAGTTTGTCGGCCCTTGAGCCTCCGGCTCGTACATGGGTCGTTGCACTTGCGGAGGGGAAGAACCCTGGCGGTGTAAAACTGACTGACTGTTACAGTCCTAGGGCTCCCAAGCATAACATTGTCCGCGCTGGTGCCCAGAAGCATAAGGCCCACTGCATGTGCGATGACACACGACCATCAAGTTGCGTCGTCAGCCATGCCGCGGCACGGGTTGGACCAATAGCAGTACGTAGGACGTAACACAGGTTCGCGCCTTTCCATCAGTGAGAGCTACAAGGGGGCCAGAGTACACGCAGCAGTACGACAGGCGGGTGCCTAAGACCTGAGGGGCGAAACATCCCATCCCTTGGAGGAGCCCCAACCCATGCAAGCAAGGACTCCCCAACGCACAGAAGTAGATCACCGGAGGGGCCACACGGCAATACACCCCCTCACTTGACGGACCTGGCATGGGCATGCATGCAGAAGACGAAGCAAGGCTATTGAGTAGGCAAGCAGAGGGGTACGCAAGGTCAGGCGGGCCACGCGCAACCACACACCCCCCTGAGCCAGAGGCAAGGAAGCAGTGAGCAGAGCAGGGCAGAGTAGCAGACACCACGGCCCATCCCGGGCAGTGCCACGCAAAGTAAAAGACTGCAGGCACGCCCACAAGTCAGCTAAACCTCGGCCTGTATGCGAGTTAGGACATCCCTTCAAGCCGGCAGATCAGCCCGAACACAGAATACAACCACCTGCAACCAATGCGATGCCACATTGGGTGCCCAAAAGCAAGGCAGGGAGTTGCTGAACAATAAACGCTGAAACCTGGAGGTGTCAATGCGCTAACTCCCTGCACATGCTTATGGCAAAACATGACACCACAACATGCGCCAGAAGAGTGCCGTAACTTCCAATCAATGTGACAAAAACACGGCAGTCCTTTGCGTTGGTTAACACACTTTTGTCACGGTCTAGCGTGGCG